>JAJEJO010005702.1:130558-160049 GCA_020662805.1 Glaucomys volans
CATGCTGTTTTGTTTTTATACTTGAATTTTTGCCATGTGCAACATTTAGGTAGTTCAAAATAGCCTGTGAACTCTGGGAAAGAAGGGAATCATGTGACTTCCTTCTCCTTAGATACTCCTAAGGGTCTGAGGTTTGCATTGCAGAGGTGGAATACAAGTATCTCCTTAGATACTCCACTCCTATTCCCAGGCCACAGGACTAATCATCCAACTCAGGGGTTATGCAAATAATACCATCAACTGTTGGGCATATATGACAGATGACAAGTCCCAGTTACAGCCTTATTTTTCTATTGCTATTGCCATATTCTTAACAGTTTTTTAAAAAAATATCTTTAGTTACTCATGAGTCTGAGACTTAGGTCTTAGATGTTGACTCTTCTAGAATGACTCTATTAACACAAACTAACTGAATCTGGGTCTGTATCCTTAGTTGGCAGATGAGATTTAGACGAAACTGTGTCTTTGTGATGTCCCCTGGATTTCATGAAAAAAAATTTATGTCCTCTTGGTCTAATAGAATGCATAGGGCTTTCAGATTAATCAGAAAGCTTTAGGCACCATTAAGTTAAGATTTAAGTGTTTTTCTAAGTGTTATTATCCATGGGGTCTGAGGTTTGTACTGCAGAGGTGGAAGATACTATTTAGTTATTCAGTCACTCATTCAAAAATTGTTTTATTGAACACTTACTATGTGTCAGACTTGGGTGTGTGTGTGAAAAAATAAGTAAACTTGGATTTTTCCTTTAGGAACTACTTGGCCATAAAGGAAATAGGTACTAAAACAGTTACAGTAATGCACTGAGCCATACTGCCATAGAGGTATGCAAGAGGTTCCGAGGAAATAGGAATTGGATATAACCTGAGGCATCACAGAACCTCTCACAGAATAGGTGAGTCTGGGGCCTAGCCTTAATAAGATCTGGCAGCAGAAGGGTGGAGGGAAATCCTGGAAGAAGGAACACCTGCACAAAGGCTTGGGGTCAAGTCTAGAGAATAAGGTCATGGGGTGGAGGCAATGGTAAAAGTCGAATCAGAAAGGTAAGCAGGAGCCAGATCGCCAGAGACCTTAAATGCCCACCAGAGAAAGCCACAGGCCAGTCACTCTCAAGTGTTAGTGGTCTGAAGGCCATCCAGGGACTTGGCCGAATGGTAGGCTTCTAGAATCACTGATTTCATTCAGTTGGTTTAAAGTGGCCTTAAAATCTGTATTATAAGCCAGATTCTGAGATGCTTCTGGTGGAGGCAGTCTGCTAGTAACCTTGCACAAACTGCTACAGAAAGTGAGAAATACCAGAGTGACATCATCATATTGGGGTTTTGAAAGACAAGCATGGAAAGTGAGTTGGGGGAAAGGCTCAATGTGGCGTGGTCAGTTTGCATGTGATTGTGTGGGTTCTCATGAGAGAGGGAGAGGGAGCAGTAGCAGATGCTTCAGGAGTTCTTGCCCTAGTGATTAGGGCCTACTGCTTCTGTTAACAGATAGCAAAATGACGGAGAAGATAAAAAAGTAAGTTGTAGGGCCTACTGAGTTTTTCGTGCCTGTAGAGATTTGCTTGCAGATGGTAGTTGAAGCTATGGGAGTCTATGACATAAATTTGGGAATGAGAGTGGAGAAGATCAAAGATAACACCTGAGGCACCCCCACCTTTAAGAGAAGGGCAGAGTGGGAGGGACCTATAACAAGGATGGTAAAACAGATGAGTGGAGTCTCACCTAAATTAAAGGGAGGGGAGACTCTGATGAAAGGCTTTTGGAACTGAGGCACCTTTTTCACTCCCTAGAGGCAAAAGGGGCATTGCAACAAAGTCCCTATATACAGATGAGTGCTGAGGAGTGAGATAATGGGTACACCACTGGCCTGTGCATGTATGTACAGGCACATGTGCATGTTCATGTGTACCTAGGTGTACATGTGACTATGAAATTTGTGTTCACTATGTGATATGTATGTAACAAAAAACCTTCTTATATTTTGGGGGTCTGGCAATCCCGGGAGCAAGGTAGGGGGATGGTAGCCAAAGTGGGGAGCTCACCAAGGGGTCAAGAGTCAAAGGATGGGGAAAGTGAGAGCCAGGATTTGAGGAGCAGGCAGTAGTCTGGAGGAATTACAGACAGGGGTGCTGCTTACACCCTCTGGCAGATGGGAGGAAATCAAATGTGGCCAGGAGACTTGGGAGAGGATGACATGTCAGATGCCACAGAGGAATTAAAGAACAGAGAAGTGGCTTGGAGATTGCCTTTTGAAAAGCCACATTTCACAGGGTGCCTTCTGGGGAGCCTGACAGAAGAGTGCATGGAAGACAGGTAAGTGTCTGAGCAAGGGAAGAGGGAGAGGCAGTGATTCTTGGGTTGGAAGCAGGGAGAAGTTGAGGCCATTTCTCCCATTAAACTTACTAGCACATCTTGAGGACTTACGAAGATTGTTTTGGACAACTTTCATTTAAAAAATTAGTATTTTTCCTAAGAGGATGATAAAACTTAAAAGTACTATCATACGCTTTTCTGCAATATTTAAATAACCTCTGATCCTGTCAGTGGTTAATATTCACTTCTTCAGGAATTTTAGGGTTTTTGCAATACACCAAGGAAATATTCTAACATAGAAAATTAAATTCCCCTTTTTAAACTGAAGTGTTTTTCAAAAATCTCTCTCTCATGTTAACTCAGACTAAGATGTATATATGTGTGTATATGTGTGTTTAGACACTTGTGTGAATGTCAAATGTGTCTATGTATATGTTCATTTAGTCAACCAATATTTTTCAGGCAACATAGATGCTATACACCAGTGAACAAGAAGGGTATGGTTGAGCTAGTTGTTATAGTGAGTCCAGATATGAATGTGTGTGGCCAAATTATTATATATTGTATTGGCAAGAGAGAAGAACTAATCAGAACAGGGTAATTTAATGGGCCATAAAATAGAAAAGTTTAAGGTGCCATTTATTCCTGAATAAGGATGAGCTTATGCAGTGATTTACTGGTAAACTGGTCCTCTGGGCAGTACAGGAGGAAGTCCAGATATGTAGCATTTGCCAATTGCCGTGGTGTAAATACTGTCATCATGACTGATTTTAAATGATTAACATGATGTCACTGGATATGGAGCTGGAGGAAGAGATATGCACAATCAGCTCCAGCAGCCAGCATGAACCAGCTTTAGCATGCCACTAACTCTTCATGCAGGCAGAGAAACAGTGTTGATGATAATTTTCTTCATTTGCAGAGCTGTTGTTCACCAGGTGTTTTGATATATTCTCCTCTACTTGCACAACACTTCGCGATGTCAGAAGATATGATTTGAAGAGTATTGAAAAGGTCTTTGACTATCACAAGGTCTTACATGCCCACCAAGGAAACTCTGGTATAACATTCATGAACATAGGCCATGTCTTTTAAGGAATAAAATATAAGAAATATATTAAACCAGGATAAGACAAGAAAGATCTTGATTATGGGTTACTATTGGACAGAAATGACCCAAAAGAGGTAATAGAAAGAAAGGGTTGGCTAGCCAGATAAGAAAAAATGTTCAGAAGAGAGACCCAAGGATATTAAAGACATAATTTTTCTTACGTCATCTTTTACTGAGGGTATGGCCTGCTTCTAGATCATAGATCTTGCCAAATATAGTTCATGCTCCATTATCCACTCTAATAGAGGAAAGTTGAACAACATAATTCAAAACAATGGACAACCTTGAAAGGTATATACAATTGGATTTGCACAGGAGATAATGCCTGCTTCCTGGTATTTTACCATCCTATGGTAAAAATAGTTTACCTATTCTCTTTCTGGAGCTTAGAGAACTTACTCATTACAAAGCAAATTGTAAAGAACTGAGAAAAAACAGATGGCTAGCTCCAATCTAGTCCTTTTTGTATGAGTGAGGAGGTTAAATCTCCTAGGTAACTTAATAGTCTCATTTAATAATTAGTTCTAGTAAAATGTATGCAAAAATCTTGTCCTAGAAATGAACATACTTTTTTCTGAAATGATTCATCTGACTGTAAGGCTTAAAGTATACTGTGTGTGCATGCACACACACACATACATGCACTTCAACTGCTGCTGCTACAAGAGAAATCAATATCTGGCCACTGGCAGTTGTGGGCTGTTATTGCTTGGTGACAGTTGATATATAGGTGGCTGGCAATGAGGAGAATAGTGGGTGTGCGTCCTATCAATTTTTAGAGCATATTTTATCTGTACCAGTAACAGTGGCTCAGCATTTCATTTGTCATTCTTGCCCTTGAAAATAGAAGTTGATAAATGACAGTAACTTTTAGTCCACCAAATCATGTGCTTTTCCATGTTCCTTTGATCCGTTGCAGAGCAGGGAAAGAGAAAGAAAAAAATTCTAAGCTGTAATGGCAATTGGGGGTCTTGGGTGAAGGCTTGGGTAGGAAATGCAAGCCAAGAGGTGGCTTCAGTAGCAGACTGCTATTTTGATGGCTTGCAAATTCATCTGCTGAAGTTTGTTTTCTTTGGTTGTCAGTAATGAGAAAAACAATTTAGCCGGTGCACAACTGTAACCCCAGGAACTCTGGAGGCTGAGACAGGAGGCTCATGAGTTCAAGCCAGCCTCAGCAACTTAGCAAGGCCCTAAGCAATTTAGTGAGATCCTGTCTCAAAATAAAATATAAAAAGGGCTGGGGATGTGGCTCAGTGGTTGAGCCACCCCTGTGTTCAAACCCTGGTAGCAAAAAAAAAAAAAAAAAAAAATTAAAAAAAAAATCCTTTAGCTCAGTGACCCCATCCTCTAGCAATCCAATCAGTGACCAAGTTTGGCTTTTTCTCTTCAGTGTGTCTTGCTGCTATTTCCTTTTATCAAAGCTGTTCCACCTCCACTCTATTCCAGAATATGTTACCTCATATTTGGATAAATATGACACTTTTCTAATGGTAATAATAATATTTGCAATATCTAGTACCCCAAATCTGAGTAGTGTTCAAACTTGGTTGAGGACTTTTATCTAATTTTGTTAAGGCAAATGGACATTCCTGTGATATTAAAAACCAAGACTCAGTGGCTAAGTGATGTGCCCAGACTTACAGAACTAGCACTCCAAATTAAGGACACTATCTCCACTCAGATTCTCCCAGCCTCTTTGTGCTCTTAGTCTCTCCTTGTTCTGATATAATCTATACATGATTGCTAGAACAACCATCCCATCAGCTCTCACTTCTGTGAGAATCCTTTCCCAACAAGTCCAGCCCAAATCCTTTACCTCTTTCTTCAGAATGCCTGAGCACTCAGGAACAAATTAAGCAACCATTGGCCACTAGTTTTTTCTATGCAAAACTCCATGCTTCTCTAGCTCATGTTGAACATGGAATTAATGAAAATCCCTATATCTTTTTCAGGTGAGCTTAAAAATCATTTGGTCATGTGATCATAGGTCTTGATAATACCAAGAGGAAGACTACCAATCAGAAAAATCATGTCATCTTTGCCTAAAAATATCCTTCTCTCTTGCATCTCTGGGTGCATCACAGGTCCTTTAAACCTGTGTGTGTGTGTGTGTGTGTGTGTGTGTGTGTTATAGTTTGGATATGAGATGTTCACCAAAAGCTCATGTGTGAGACAATGAAAGAAGAATTAGAGGAGAAATGATTGGGTTGTGAAAGCCTTAATTCAATCAGTGAATTAATTTCCTGCTGGGATTAATTGAGTGGTAATGAGGCAGGTAGGGTGTGGCTGGAGGAGGTGGGTCTTTGGGGGTGTATATATTTTGTATCTGGCAAGTGGAGCCTCTCACAGCTTTATGATCATCATGTAAGCTGCTTCCCTCTGCCATACTCTTCCACCATGATGTTCTGCCTCACCTTGAGCCCCAAGGAATGGAGTCAGTCTTTTATGAACTGAGACCTCTTTAACTGTGAACCCCTAAATAAACTTCTCCTCTATAATTGTTCTGGTCAGGTCTTTTAGTCACAGTGCAAAAATGCTGACTAAAACAGTGTGTGCGTATATGTTTGTGTGTGTGTGTGTGTGTTTGTGTGTGTGTGTGTGTGTATGATAGTTTTCTGATTCTGCATTCAAACACAATCTCTTTATCTTTTGGACATTTTTTGTTACTTGTTCTGTTGTGATTATTTTTATTGTTTGTTTTTCAATTCCTAATAATCTATGTAATCCTTGAAGTCAGTAACACATAAATTTCAGAAATAGGAGAGTAAGCACTGGTTGAATTCAGTTGAAATGAGTTAGTCTGAAGGCACTCCAAGACAATGGAAGTCCTTTTGTCCAATACGATTGCTATAGTATTTTTTTGTTAATCAATAAAAGTAGATTAACTTCAACAATTTTTTAAAAGCTACTTATATAACATAAATCACTTAACTTAAAACCTACATTAATTTGCCAATTTTAAAATGTAGAGCCAAGGACTTCCATATGAGTTTGAGTTCACTAATTCAAGTTCCTGGTTTCTTTCCTGCATCAATCACACTCATAATTAATAATTTAAAATTTCCAAAGTGAATCACTTCCGTGTGGAAGGGGAACTTATAAACATCTTCAATGCAATCTGAGTGCAACAACTATTAAAAATGTTCCCTAGTCCTTGATAATCATCTGTATTAATTACATTGCAGTTCTTTAGAGTTACACTGTCCAAGAGGACAGCTACTTGCTATGTGTGGTTACTGAGCACTTGAAATGTGAGCAGTCCATTAAGTTGTGCCAGAAGTGTTAAATATGTGATGAATTTCAAAAACTTAATACAAAAAGAAGAACATAAAATATCTCATTGTGTTTGATTATATGTTGAACTAGTAATTTGGTGGCATGGTATTAGATTAAATAGATTATTAAAACTAATTTCATCCCTTTACTTTTTTATGTGACTGCTAGAACATGTAAACTTACCTATGTGTTTTGCATTTTATTTTTATGGGATATCACTGCTTTAGAGAATCATGTTTATTGATCTTTGTGAAACACTCAATGCCACTTTCATAGAAACACTCTTTCCTCTTTCCCCTCAATTTTCTTAAATGTAATTAATATTCAGTTAAATCACATACTTATAATAAGAAGGATGACCATCATGATCAGGTTTGAAAATATATACAACTGAATTTTGGCATGCTTGGTTTTCAGACTGTGGGAGGTTAGAATCATTTCCTGATGTCCTTAGGTGCCACGGGCTGTCAGTGTGCTGTTGACTAGAACGGAAGCTGAGTGTGGTTTATTTGAGAAAGGAGTTAAGAGGGCTGCTACTTGCTCTATACTGGTGTATAAAATAGCAACATCATGGGAATGTTACCTTTTTGAAATGTTGTTTTAAAATGGCAATATCACAACTCTATTTTCCATTAACTTCCCCTATACCTTCAGAATCATAGACTTGAATAATACATTTCAGGAATCATTTTATTAAATTGAAAACAGATTCATTCCATTATGGAAAAAGCAAGAAAGTAATGGTTGTCTTAATGAAAATGGCTACTTATAGCCAAGATATTTGGGGTAAGTGGTTGTCTATATCCTGTGAGCAAGTTAGTCCTTAATAGGCTGTTGGGGTTTTGGTTTCTTCTCAAGCTGCAAGGGTAAGGAAACAGACACTGTTCTCTTGTAGAGGAATTGGTGATTGGTCAGAATCTGGCCTGCAGTAAAAAGTCATCCCTCATCCCACTAACTCCAGTGTGGTCTCCTGGAGTCATGATGAAGCACTCACTTCCATGCAAGAAGACAGCTCTCCTCACCCACAGTCTTGCCTGACCAGAGGGGCAAATAGTTTGCAAGTTATGTTATGTCTGTAAGGCATGTGAGAGAGGATTGTGGAATCTGCTTTCACATGCCAGCTGTGAGTAGGACAAGAGATATGAATTATCTTGTCTGCTTTTGGGATGGAGAACATGGGGGTGCACGTGCATCAGTCTATCCAGACCTTACTTCCCTGTGTCTGACAATACCTCATTGTGGTTGAGGGGAACCTGTGCATGAAGCAATGCAGTTCTATCATCTCCAGAGTGCAGCATGTTAAATCTGAGCTTGCCAGATACAGTGCTAGAGGCAAGATACTTGTTATTTCTTCAACAACCCTATCTTGGAGGACTTTCTCCCTCCCTAAGTATCCAGTGCCTTGGAAATTGGTGTTTTAAATCTAGATGAAATGCCTGTCATGCATATCTAATTCTGATCCAAGCAAATGGCAAAGCCAGACCACTGGACTCATGTAGGGTGCTCAAGTGAACATTGTTGGGCTCATGCACCAAATGCTGATTTCAGAGGAAGAACATTTGTTAGGAGATGCTTTTCTATGAGCACTGTTGGTTTGCTTGCAAATGACAACAACAAAAATAATAACCAGAATAGAAAAGAGTAGAAATGAAACTTTCTTCTGCTCTATTCAGTTGGGTAATAAACAAACCAAGCATATTTGATCTCCATGGGTCTGTGTCTTTTATATTTTATAGTCATCTTCCTCCAAAGTTTCCTGAGGAAGGACATGTGAGACATCAGGTTGCAGGTTGGAAAGACTGAGCTGGGGAAAACTATCAGGGTTATAAGAACCTGGCGGACATCAGAAATGTAGTGACCTGCCTTGAAGTCCCCTCAGCCTCCTCATCTCTGAGTTCCATGGAGTGTAAGGAAACCCCAACTCCTATCTCACACCATAACTCCAACTCTGACCCTGTGGTTTGGGAATCTAGGTGCTTTGTGGTAGAACTGTGGTTTTTACACGTCTCACTCGAAAACTGATTCTGATTTTTCCATGACATGTACGCAAAAGATGGGTTCATGAGGGGAAGCCTCAGTGTTGTGTGTAGCTCAGTTTTTTAATTTATTGGTTCCTTGGATATAAGAGGGATGACAGAAGAATATATTTCATAGAGGAATTCACAAAACTTTAAGAAGGAAGTAATTTTCAATGTTGAAACCAACTGCATTCCTCAATTTTAAATGTATGGAAAATAATCTTTTAATTTGTTTCTCTGTCCTGAACCTGAGAAAGGATAAGGAAATGTCTCTATTTGCTTTTCCTACATAGGTTCTTATCTATGAAAACTTAAATACATAATTTTCTTACTGTGGCTAAATGAAATATCAAGACTAGTGGGTAGGGGTCGATGTTACCAATGTCAAAGACATAATGTACATGTTGTGAATGTTTATAAACCATGATTTGTGATATTTACCATTATAGTCATCATTTTTTTCAGTGGCTATAGAATTTGTAACTGTGTTTTCAGATCCATTCTTTCCATTTTATTCTTTAAGGGATCCTCTAGGACCGTCCCTGACAGGAGAAAGCAAGAGGGAAAGGATGTAGCTTTCTAAGAGAGAGTCCTCAAAGCAGTCCTAATGATATTCCTTCCCTTTATATTCTGTGTGCATCCTGTGCTCAACTTAAAGCTTTACATAGTCTAAAGACCACAATGAATTTGGGAACAATGACCACAAAGAAATTGCCTAGCATAATTGTTAATAATAACAATATTACTGGTAGTAATTTTTAAATTATTGTTATTATTGAAATCATTTATTGTGTTTAGGACTAGCTGAACATGTAATATGCAGAATTTCTATCTATCTATCTATCTATCTATCATCTATCTATCTATCTATCTATCTATCTATCTATCTATCATCACCTACCTACCTACCTATGCATGGGATCTTGCTATGTTGTCTAGGCTGTAGGCTGACCAGAACTCCTGGGCTCAAGTGATCCTCCTGCCTCAGCTTCTTAGGTACCTGTGATGTGACTATAGGTACATGCCACCATATCCAGGTAAGCTAATCTTTACAATAGTCTGAAGAGAAAGTGAAGAGATGAAGTTGTAGAGGGGTAAGACTATTTGCCCAAGGTCACAGAGCTTGGAATGATGGAGCTTAGATTTTAATCCCAATACTTATGTTCTTAATAATTATACTGTTTTTACATTAAAACCACTGGAATCAGTTTTTTAAATAAAAAATAATATTTCAAACAAGAGTCAAAATGAAATCAGAAAGTCCCAAGGCCAATTGCAACCTGATTTCTTCTTGTCCTTGTAATGCTGAGTAAAAATTGCTGAGCCTTTAGTTTAATAAAAAGCATTTGAAGTGCAATGCAGGAGAAAATCTTGATGCCAGGAGTTGTCTCATGTTTGCCTTTAAACTATAATGGCCCAGAGCTCCAGTACTAGAATCAGATTTATTAATCACCCATTATTTGCCAGGAACTGCAGTCCCTTAGGTTGATGGAAAGTGCTGGCTCAACAGTTGATAAGCACACTTGCTTATGTAAATTCTGCACCCAATCCTAGAGACAACCTGGTTCATGGAGCAAAACAGGAAACTGAGGCTCAGAAAAATTAGGTGCAGGCTTGAAAAGTATACAATAAGGGACTCATATGAGACCTCTGCCCCACTCCTAATCTAAGATCACCGATGCTCACTGCTGCTCCTTCATAACGGATGCACACAGGGCTCACTCACACTTCCTGACCTTTTCCATTCCATTTCCAATGTTTCACCCATAATAACTTTGCTTTTACTTTCTATTGCTTTTCAATAGCTCATTCGAACGTCTCCTTATTACAAATAGTGTTGGTTTAAACTGTCTTACTTGGCATGTTGCTAATAAATGCACACCATTTTTTCTTTAAACAAATACTATTTAATTAGAACGACTGGACTATGCTTTTTTGTTTTTAATTCTCTATAGGTCTAACAGGGCTTCAACTTACTTAATTAACTGAATTAACTACCTCCCTGAATATAATGTTTATCCGGCTTCTCTTTTTGTTTAGTCTTAGTTTCTAAGAGACCAAGAAATTATTTAGCAACAGGAATACTGACAGTCTGCATGGCTTTCTGTGCCTGAGCTGTGTCGGTCTTATCTTCCTGCTTCATTGAAGACACACATCTCCCTCAATTGGTATAACACCCTTCTACTTAACTTCTTTAAATAACTGTTGAAGTAAATAATTTCTTTATATTTCTTGTTATGGGAAAATTTGACATGTAAAGAGACTGGTATAATGACCAATGTACCAAACTTCAACAATAATCATATGCATAATATTCCTTATCTATATTCACACCCATCCCCTGCCAATTGGTTTATTCTGAAATAAATCCTAAATGCATATCGTTTCATCGGAAAATATTTCAGATGCATCTCTAGGGAGTGAGGACTATTTCAAAAAGCACAATAATATTATTACAACACCTAAATAAACTAATATTGATTCTTTAGTATAATTAAATATCTATTCGTCATTCATATTTCACTGGCAGTAATTTTAATTTATTTTAGTTGGTTTATTTAAATTGGTATCCACAAAAGATCCCATCTGTGTCACTGATTGATAGATCTCTTTAAATGTCTTCTACTTATAGATTTCCTCTCCATCTCATTTATTTCTTGTGGTTGATACTTCAACAACCTGGCTGCTGTTGCTGCAGAGTCTCCATAATGCAGGTTGGGCAGAAATCCCATCTTGCTAAGAACTGCCCACCACACTTTCTGCTTTCCAGCGAGCACCTGCAGGTGGTATGGAGTTTTGTTTCAGGGCTTTCTGAAGCCTTCTTGCCTTTCACTTCTTGCATACATGTTGGTAGAAATAAGGAGGGTTTTGTAGCTGTCAGCAGATAACTTATACGCTTTTTTAAATTTAGAATTTGTGGTGACACCTTTTCACCAAATTTTGTTGTATCAGTTTTCAAAAAAAAACCTGATTTTTGATTTTTGTATTCTCCTTGCTCTACTATTATATCAGATTGAACATTTTAAAATAACTAAACATATAAAATGAAACTCATTCAGATTTCAGTGAAATGAAGCCACTTTGTTGGAATAATTCAAATTGTTACTAACTAGAATGTTTAAAAAGTTAACATGTACCAGAACAAAGTTGGTCTCTACTATCTATAATCCTATGAAATGTCTTCTGAGAGATGAGTCCCAACAGTTAGACCATCAGTCAACAGCTCAGATATGAATGTATGTGTGTGTGTGTGTGTGTGTATGTGTGTGTGTGTGTGTGTTTAGAACACCAGTGTTTCTTAAATATTGAATCTAGATTTTTCTGTATTTTAGGGGCTAAGATTTTATACTCTAAACTGATGAGACTATTCCTACCTTTTGTAACTTACAAAAAAAGCATAGGCGACACTTATTGATAACTCCTCTTAACCTATGTATGTATCAATTGCCATGTAGGAAAATTATAAACATCATCTGGAACTCAAATTTTCATTCCCTGGACCTTTGTTATCACAACCCAGGTTTTTTATGCAGATGAAAACACTCATGCAAGATCAGAGACATTCTGGGAAGATTCGGCAGCCTCAAAGTCTTGGATTTCCCTGAATTGTCTCTTCACCGTAGATAGAAAATAGCAAAACTTAAATTTCATAGGTGACATTTACAATAAAAACAACAGGGTAAACTCCTAAACCCCAAAATGCAACTGGGTAAAGAGAAACCACAAAACTCCCAAGACTTACATAGGATTAGCATCTGTGTAGGAGGAAGCAGTGAAAAGCAGTGGCACATTTAACAAAAGGGAGAAGAGAACCCCACATAGCCAACAAGTGATCAGTAGAAAGTTTTAGGACAAGTGTGTGGGATCAGAGTGAGAGCTCTGAGCTCTGTGGCAGTCAAGGGCCCTGTGAATTCTCAGAGTTTTCCAGTTGCTTTGGGACAGTGCTTCACATGGAGGAGAAATTGCTGGTTGTGGATCCAAGACCAGGACAATAGAAACAATGAAAGCAAATTGTTGGGTGGTGGGGGAGAGTCAGGAAGGATCAGAAAGCAAACTCATGGGCTGGGGATGTAGCTCAGTTGGTAGAGTGCTCACCTTTCAAGTGCAAGGCTCTGGGTTCAGCACCACAAAAAAAGCACCACAGCACCACAAAAAAAGAAAAGAAAACAAACAAACAAACAAAAAAACCAACTCATATTTTTTTAACATTGATCCAAAATTACAGAAAAGGAAGCTCTGTGAAGTTAGAAAAGCTACCTTAAATGATGCTCCTTTTTAAATCTCAAGAACATAATTTCACAAAAAAGTGGGCAATGGTATACTATGCAAGCCAAATCTCATACAAAGTATTGTAAGAAAGAAGACACTAAAGACGAATAATATCCTGAATACAATGAAATAGTACTTGAAAGACACATTTACAAAATAGAACAAAATGATTATTTGCTATTTTAAAAGAGATCAAAGATATGAAGAAAATTATACAAAACATAGAAGAAAACACAGATCAGAATTGTATTAAACACAAGATTAAAGGTAATGGCAGAACTTAGGAAAGACTTTGAAATTGAAGAGAACTTATCTTAGAAAAAAAAGACTAAAATGGAAAAACACAAGATAAAATATACATAAGATGACACAAATGATTATGCCCTGAGATAAATGAAAACTGAAAAAGATGAAAATTTTAAAAATCAAAAAGAAATGACAAATGAGATAAAAAGAATTCTAGGGAAGTGACTGCAAAGAAGGTCCAACATCCAGTTAAAATCCTTGAAAAGAAAACCATATCGAGAAAACACAGGACTTATAAACTATAATTATAATTTATAATTCATATTACATTATATTTATATTATTATATTATTATAACATATATTATATTTATATTATAATTTATATTGAGAAAACACAGGAATTATAAGCTATAATTATAATTTATAAGCAAAGAAGACTTTCCTGAAAAAAAAAAAAAAACCACACACACATCAAAATACGTACTTAAAAAACACCTGACATACTTGAGAATATCAACACCAAATGACAAGCACCGAGATACAATATGCTAAAATTTCTTGAGGTTAAAGTAAAACAAATAAACCAAAAATTTTCAGTAAGCATCTTGACAAAAAGAGAAAGTGAGTTATAAGGAAAATAAAATTAGATGCTCATCAGCTATTTCAACATGAATACTGTGTATCAGAAGAAAATAAAATATTTCATATAATCAAAGATTTCAATTTGTCATTCTTTAAATATATATTTTTTAGTTGTAGATGGACACAACACCCCTACTTCATTTTTATGTGGTGCTGAGGATGGAACCTAGTGCCCATGTGTTCCAGGCTAGTGCTTCACCACCTAGCCACAACCCCAACCCCTAAGTTTGTCATTTTTGAAGGGTGGCAGAGATAAATTTATTATTTTGAAAAATGAGTAGGAAAAGAATTAAGCATTTTTCTTAATTTTTCTATATGAAATATAACACTGGATAACCTATTATGAATGGGAGAAAGTGTTTTATTAAATTTATTATTGTAGCATCTGAACTACTTAATGAAAAAAATTAATGATAGAATTAAAATATTACGCCGAGAGATACAGTCATTGAACATAAAGGCTACTAACATCAGAAAATAGAAATAATCAGACATAATGGAGATTCCTGGCCAAAACCCACACCATCATCACCTCCAGTTTTGTACAACTGTTATGGTTTGGATCCAGAGTGCCCCCACCCCACCAGCACAACAAGGAGCTCATTCGTTGAAAGGATGGTACCTAATGCAACAAAGTTCAGAGGTGAGGTTTACATGAGGTTATGAGGGCTCATAATCAGTGGATTAATGAATTTGATGAATTGGGAACTGATGGACTACATGGAGGTGGGACCTAGTTGAAGGAAGTTGTCACTGGGGTTGTGCCCTTGGAGGATTTATCTTCTCCCAGGCTGTCCCCACTTCTTTCTCTGCTTCTCAGCTCCCATGAACTAAGCGAGCCGCTTTCCTCTGCTGTGTCCTTGTGTACTGATGCTACACAGGCCCAGAGCAATGAAATCAGCTAGCCATGGACTGAGACTTCTGAAACCATAAGCCAAAGTAAATGTTTCCTCCTCCAAGTTGTTCTTGTCAGGTATTTTGGTCACAGCAATACAAAACTGATGAACACAAGGAACTGAACCTGAATCCCATCCATTTTCTAGATCTGACTGCCCTTTCATTGAAAATACAGATAGAGGGACTTTGTCAATTGCACTGTGAGTAGTCAAAGACAACCAGAGCTGAACATAAGTTAAAGTAATAGAAATATTTCTATTCAGAAACTATTGTAATAGGGGAAAGAGACTTCAGAACTGAGTTCACTTTTGATTACAAGGGGAGATAGAAGTTTGTAGCAAAAGAGGAGGTCAGTGGATAGAAAGAAATACTAAGAGGAGACATCAGGGATATGGAGACTTCTTGTTAAAATGACTTAATATAATTTTTACTGATGACAGGCCAGAGTGATGAGATATCAAGAACTTAGATGAGAAATTTTATCAGATATGTAGGGTGTCTTAGTTCATTCTCTGTTGCTATAACAAATCACTTGAGACTAGATAATTTTTAAAGAATAGAAATTTATTTGGCTCATGATTCTACCTGCATCTGTTCACCATCTGGTAAGGACTTTGTGCTGTATCATAACATGGTGGAGGGCATCATGAGACAGAGCAAGTATGCTAGCTCATGTCTCTCCTCTTATGAAAGCACTAATGCCATCATGGGGTGTCCCATTCTCATAACCTCATATAATCCTAATTGCTTCGTGAAGGCTGCACTTCCAAAGACTATTAACACATGAATTTAGGGGTTACATTTCTAATATGGGAAGTTTTGAGGGACACATTCAAGCCAAGGAGAGAGTGATTGGAGCTCAAGGGTAGAAATATTTTTACTAAACTGTTTCAAGCATTTTCTTTCCACCACTAGACTGTGCAGGCCAAATATAAGGTTTGAAAAAGAGGTCTAGTGGAAAGGAGAACTCATAGGAGCCTGTCTAAAACCTGGTCAAGAAAGAAGTCTTAGTTGGCATGTGCAATCGGCTATACTTAGATTGTGGGAAACTGCAAGTCAAGCAACACATGAATTGTAAAGAAAAGAAAGGGATGGAATGGGACCTTTAAATGAAGAGACTTAAAAGATGCAGCAAATTCCAAGGGGGTGGTGGTGCATGCCTGTAATCCCAGCGGCTCAAGAGGCTGAGGCAGGAGGATGTTGAGTTCAAAGCCAGCCTCTGCCAAAGCAAGGCACTAAGCAACTCATTGAGACCCTGTCTCTAAATAAAATATAAAAAAGGGCTGGGGATGTGACTCAGTGGTCGAGTGCCCCTGAATTCAATCCCTGGGATGCAAAAGAAAAAAAAAACACATCAAATTAAAAATAATAAATAGGCAATACAAAACTATTGAGATAAGGATATATATACACATAGTCTTATGACTGAACAGTATCTCCCCAAAAGATATGTCAAAATTGTCATCCCTTAATACCATGGGTGTGATATTTTTTGAAACTAAGATCTTTTCAGATATAATTAAGTTAAGGATTTGGGGATGACATCGTTGCATTTAGGGTGAGTCCTAAATCCAATGACTGGTTGCTGAATAAAGAAAGGAGAGGGAGATTTTAGACACAGACACAGAGGAAAAGGCCATTTGAAGACAGAGGCAGAGACTAGAGGTCAGACACAAACTGAGGAATGCCAAGGATCAGTAGTATGCACTGGAGACTAGGAGAGAAGCATTGGATGGATTCTCCCTTAGAGGCTCCAGAAAAACCAGCTCTCTCAATACCTTGATTGTGGACTTCTGACCTCCAAAACTATGAATGAACAAATTTCTATTGTTTTAAGCTACCCACTGTGGTAATTTGTTATTGTAGCCCTAGGAGACTAATACACATAGGTATATCAAGAAGTACTACAAGGAAGTAATTTCCATGCAAGTCAGAATTATTTTCCTGTGAAAGGAGGGGGCTGGATTAGGATGAGGTACATAGACATCTTATGTAGAGGTTGAAAAATTCTTTTCTTGACCTAGATAGCAGAGATAATCATGTTCACCTAATAACAATTCCTTAGTTATACTATTATTTTACGTGATCTTCTTTTTCTAGAACCCATTTTCGAAAAAGAAAAAATTAAGTCCATGTATAATTCACGCGTAGCTCCATACTCTTACATAATTTCTGTTGCTCTTCTGAAGGAAATTACATCTGTCTGATAATTTATTCTTGACAAAGATGTGTTAATTTTGTCTTCTATTTTCCTTCTAGTTTTTGCCATTTGATATTTCATCATTTCTAAATCTTCCCGGGTGTATTATTCAGCTTTCTGTTGCTTAATAAGTACCTGAGGTAGACAATTTAAAAGAAGGAACAGACTGGGTGTGGTGGCACACGCCTGTAATCCCAGCACTTGGGAGGCTGAGGCAGGAGAATCGCGAGTTCAAAGTCAGCCTTAGCAACTTAGCGAGGCCCTAAGCAACTCAGTGAGACCCTGTCTCTAAATAAAATACAAAATAGGGCTGGGGATGTGGCTCAGTGGTGGAGTGCCCCTGGGTTCAATCCCCAGTACCAAAAAAAAAAAAAAAAAAAAAAAAAAAAGGAAGGAATGGTACATTTTGGCTGATAATCTCAGAAGTTTCAGTCCAAGGTTGCTTGGCTCCATTTCTCTGGGATTGTGGTGGCAGTGTACATCATGGCTGGAGTACATGGTAGAGGAATTCCTCACCTTATGGCAGCTGGGAAACAAATAGAGAGAAAGGGTCCTAATATCACTTTCAAGGTCATGCCCCAGAGACCTGACTTCCGTCCACTGCACCTCACCTCCTAAACATTCTACCACCTCTCAATGGTGTCACAGACTAGCAACTAAGCCTTCAACACGGGGGCCTCTATGGAGCATTCAAGATTCAAACCATAACACCATGTATCAAAAATACTATCTGATTTTACTTTTCAATTGTAGACTCCTGTACCTCTTTTAAAGAAGTGCCTTTTTGCTGCCAGTTTTGAAGCAACTGGCCTACCCCCAAATGCATGTCATTGCCCTTTGCTGATTTGAGCACATAATTTCAAAAAGCAATCTTGAGCAACTTCCTTCCTCAGTTCAATTTAGTTTTTTACCTTCCATCATAAATGATGCATAGTTTGTATCATAGTTGACCTTTTAAAATATGTTATCAAAATGGAGACTAAAAATAGCAGTAAGCATTTGTCCTTGGGGTTTTAATATTATCTATGATCTGTTTTTCATTTTTTTACTGATTGAGGATGGAAAATTCTTGCGGCCCACCCACCCTCTTCTTTTGGGTGATAACAAAAGTAATGATTTCTGTATTGCCTTTATGTATCTTACTAGATATGACTGTTTATTGTTTGTCTACATCATAACATTTGAATCACAGTAAAAATCATATTCCATTTCCCTGGAACCATCGTGAACTTAAGCAAGTAATTTTCTAGTTCATGTCCGAGTTGCCATTCTTCTGAAATGAACAGTCTCTGGGCATTATGGAGCTTCCTGTGCTTGTTCACTAATATTCTGCAATTTTTTCTTTTTTTTGTCTTGGAAGGATCTTTTGAGCTCTGACTTAAACTGAAATGGAAAAGAGTTAGTAAAACCAAAAATAATTTCAGACTAGCTACATTTCTTAGTTGTCTCTCTCTCTCTCTCTTCTCTTGCCATCAGTACTCGAGAAATAGCAGATTGATTTTGTCCTAGACTCTAGCTCTGATTTTCCTTTACTTAGCTATGAGAACTTGTATAGTTTCTTTCTACCCTCTTAGTCTCCAGTTTCTCACATACATTCTGGTTAAGAATCCCTTTGTTCAAAGTAAACTTCTTCAGAAGTCCTTCAGCTAAAACAGATAAAGGCAGAAATGTTTTGTCCATAGGTGTGTGTGTGCATGCCTTTTCCCTTTTATTAGTTCTTTTTAGTTATACATAGCATTAGGATTCATTTTGACACCATAATAAAAGCTTGGAATATAATTTGTTCTAATTCAGTTCCTGGTACTTCCCCTTTACCTTCCCTCCTCCCTCCTCCTAAACCCTTCCCTCTACTCTACTGATCTTTCTGCTATTTACTTACAGTCTTTTTTTTTTTTAATTAGTGTCTTGTGGATGTACATGATGGTGAGATTCACTGTTCTATACTCATATATGTACATGGGAAAGTTATATCAGGTTCATTTCACTGTTCTTCCCTTATTCCATCCCTACTCCCTCCTCATCCCTCCTCCCTCCCCTTCAATTCCCTTTGTTGACCCCACTGATTTTTCTTCTCTTTTGAAAGTGATGGGGAAAAGAGGCAAGACCTGATCAATTGCTTCTTGTTTCAAGGCCCTGGAACAGTATAGAACCATTCCACGGACTCACTGACTTTCTGAGCCCCTTCTATTTGAGTTCATCCATTTGTAAGTTAGTTTTGTAGGCTTAGCTTTAGAAATCCAGTGAATACAAGCTTAGGGAAATACTAGTCTAAATCTATTCTTGTAGACAGGTGTGTTATTGTAAAATCTTAAATTGATTGTTAGAAATAGAGGAGCTAGGAACAGAGACGTGATAAAAGTCTTTAGCAATACAAAAATGATCATGCATACAAACACATACACATAGCCAATTGACAGACAATTTTTCTGAATGAAATGGCACAATCATGTGTCTAGTGCAGACTTCACTGGGAGAGGCTCCTTGGTAAGAACATGAAGCTTCATTGGCCAATCCGCAGCATTGCGCTCTTGAAACTTGATTTTGTCTATGTACCCAGGATTAATCAGATTGAGGATTATAAAGCTACTCTCTTATGGGAGCATTGCACAAGCAAGAAGACGAATTTACTGATTTCTTTTTTTTGGTGGAGGGAGGGTACCAGGGACTGAACTCAGGGGTACTTGACCACTGAGCCACATCCCCAGCCCTATTTTGTATTTTATTTAGAGACAGGGTCTCACTGAGTTGTTTAGTGCCTCAACTTTTGCTGAGGCTGACTTTGAACTCATGATCCTCCTGCCTCAACCTCCTGAGCTGCTGGGATTATAGGTGTGCGTCACAGTGCCCAGAAAATTTACTGATCTCTAATGAAAAATATAATTTCTAGCCCAAGTATGTAGTAGCCAACTATTCAGCATATTCTTTCCTCTGTCAGAAGTAATTTAGTAAATCTTAATTACCTTCACAGGGTTGTATTGAGTGGAGAATCTGAGTTGGATTACTTTAAGGACTAATGTCACTGTTAGGATAGCAGAGCAAGTCCATCTCTCCAGCTGTACTTTCATCTACCTTCACAGATTCTGGCTCAAAATTCAAGGTCCAAAAATGTTGAATGAAGGGATTTTCACATTTTGAGAACAGGAACTGTGCTACATTGTGTATTTATTTCTTCATATTGACACCTTCCCTGTGGTACTTAACACATTTCAGGGGTTTGTTAGTACTTCTTGATAAATCAAACTGTATACCTGAGTTTGCAGAATGAAAGGAAAAGAAGTATGCAAACTGAAAGGATTCAGTATTAAAGGATAGGAGGTAAGCCAAAATCATATGAAATAGAATTCAAATTTCATAATGTTTTATGAAGGAAGGGGAGACTAAGTGTAGAGTTAACAGCCATTGGTGACAGGGACAAGGCACCTGTTGGTGACCTTTGAAGAAGCTGTTTTATTAAAGAAGTGAGGACCAAGCGTGGGGTGGTTATGGAATGCACATAAATGCGAAAGTGAAGGTGGACAAAGATATTCAAGGTTAGCCAGGGGCTAGTCAAAGGCCTGCATTAAGATGATTGTATGTAAGCATATTAGTAGACTGGCAGAAAGCATCTGGGGAAGAACAATCAATTACTGATAAGCAGCAAACTAACCTTAATGAACTTGAAAACTTGCAAGATGGTTTGAACATATCCTTAGGAATCATAATTTTGATTCCTCAGTTTTATGTCCTTAGACATCAGTCATCTTGAGGTTAGTGTCCTCCTCTCTAAAATGAAGATAATAATATCTACTTAAATACCTATTGAGATTCTTAGATAAAATAATGAATGCAAAACAGCACAAGATTGGCACATGGGGAGAATTCAATACATGGTGGCTTTCTTTGTCCTTGTTACGTTCTTTCTTTATCAGCAGCACAATGTTTTCTTGCCATCTGATCCATACTCCAGTTTCCACAAAGCTGCAGGCTGTTCATTTGGGAACAATTGAACTGGGTTTTCATGGACTTAAGCCAGGAGTTTGCAGCTTTGATATGAGAAACTAATGTTGTAACCATTGTTGGACTGTGAATGGTTTTAGAGAATTACCTATGTTAATATTTTAGCTGTTTACCTAATTAGAATAAGGAAACTTGTAGGAGGCACATTTATTATATAAAGTTAATTATTTAAACTTACCCTGAAGTTTCATGACTATATAGAATTAGTAAGTAGCAGTTGCTACACTAAAGAGGATATTACTTAATTACAAGGAGTTTGTTAAAGGTCATATGGAATCTCTCACACTCTCTTCTTCATCTATTTTAATTTAAAAATGAAATTTTATATGTTCATGATGTGAAATATTTTGACACATGTGTACATTGTGGAATGGCTAAGATCAAGCTGATAAACATTTGTATTACTTCACTTTACATTATCTTTGTGTGTGTGTGTGTGTGTGTGTACGCGCGCGCGCGTGTGTGTAGAAGAGGTTTAAAATGTACTTTCTTAGCATGATATACAATAGATCTCTTGAGCTTATTCCTCCTGCATAATTGAAGTTTTGTGTCATTTACCAACATTTTCCTAGACTTTTGACCCCCCCCAAAGAGATATCTCTTTAAGTCATTCAACTTATTCCTATACAGAATCCTTTAGCTAGTTTGGAAAAAAATTATGTTGTTATACATTTATACAGCCTATGACATTTCCTCTCTATACTTTCCAGAGAATTAAAAAAAAATGTTTTTAGCTGTTGCAAGGCTGAGAAATAATATTAGTGACCTAACATTAGTAGTGAGAAACAAAGGTAGATAAGACTTTGAACTTCTTTGAAGATGCTCAGGAAATTGGAAGGAGCTTCTCTAGGAATTTGGTGCTTGATCAGATATTATCCAAAGAAATTTCAGTGTTCCCAAATCCCAGAAAGAATAAGAATTTTGATATTGAATAATATGGGTTTGAAATTCCAACTCTATAATTCATAGCTATGGCACTGTAAGAAAATTGTTTAACCACCATGTTTCAGGTTATTATTCACAGAATAAAATACATAAGTACTCTGTTTATGGGATTATTGTGAAGCATATATTGGATCATGTATGTGCAGCATCTGAGTTAGTGCTTTGATTTTGATGGACATATTTCATCCTACTAGTCACCTTTTCCTTCATCCAAAAGATGGACACATTTAGGTACTATGTGAGTTTCCTTCCCAGGATGCAAAAAAAAAAAAAAAGTTTTTCTTTTTACTTATTTTTTAATTTATGTCAGTGAAAAAAATTTGCTTCATAGAAACTGTGATTATTACTACTGTTTTGTGCCTCATGCATGTTAGGCAAGAGCTGTGCAACTTAACTACATCCCCAGCCTGAAACTGATTATTCATTCCTTAGGGGCTGAGACCAGTTTGGTTTTATGAACAGATTTTAAGTGTCTTGAAATGGAGTCATTTTGGAGAGTGGTGTGGGAGTGAAGATCACAAATGACTGGTTGAACTCTGAACATATTGAAGCTCTATGGTTTACAAAAATAATACTGAGAAATAAATAGTCATAAAATGTGGCCTCTAAATACAGGGTACCTTTCCATAGACAGGGATGAAGAAGCTATCCCTGGAGTGCAGTTCAGGACTAGATCTGGCTCACTCTCTAACTTAATACCTTATTGCACATATTTGTCATCTGCAAACTGGGGACAGTAATAACTACTTTATTTACTTCATCAGATGATTAATCATGATAATGCAACTGACCCTCAATATGTATGGATTCTGTAATTGCAAATTTACTGCACTGGTTAAAATGTATTTCCAGCCCTAAAATCAATACTCAACAAAATGGTACAGTGTTGCAACTAGAGTCATCCAGACCAGCCAGATGCTCAGGACCCAAATCAGCTCTTAGTTCCTGATGGTAAACGGTTGAAATGCCAGTGGACTAAGAGCGGGTCTGAGATTTCCTTGTAAAATGGCTGCCTTGTGAGAAAAGAAACAAAAATAGAACTTGTAATCCCGTCTACAAGGGTTACTCACTTTCAGAGTATGTCCCTCCCTCCCCCTCCCACCAAGAGGCCTTCCCATCCCAAGCTTTTCAAAAGCCACATGTTGTCAGTAATTTATGAATGTGGATAATGTGATTTACATTCCTTTGATTTAATATAATGATTAAGCTTCTTTGTACTCTGTTCCAATTCACTGAAATGAAACAATGCGTTTTCTTTAAAATTCTTTGTCCTTTATTCGTAATTTTCCCCTTCCAAATTTGCTCAGCTTTGGCAAATGAAAGAAAGATAAATTTTGCTTTGATTTGGTGGCATAGAGAGCATAAAGGGGAATTAAAACATTAGTTAAAAAGCACAAGGGAATTGAACAGGGAACAGGAATGAAGTTAGTTGAAGCAAATTACTTTATGGTTGTAAATCAATAGGAGTTCAGACAGATTCACGTATTTTATTTCTACTCCCATATAATTATTTTTGGTTTCCAACAATAGTACTCTGCTGTGTTCCTATGGGCCAGAGGTAGTCCACAGCCAACCTTTAATTAAACGGAGGGGGTTCATCTGACTCTATGTACAACTTGATCAGTCTATGATGGGCTGGGATTTGAGAACAATCAAGCCTTTCCTTCTCCCTCCTAACCTTTGAGTGACCCAGAATTCACCCGTTAGTGAATTTCTCATTTAAGAATATATGAAAAAGATGTAAAGAGTGGCTTTAGAAAAGTCTAACAAAAAAGACTTTAAAAGGCTTATTGTAATGGATCTTTTGAAACGGATGCAGGAAAGGGTGACTTGGGAGTCTGGAAATGAAGGAACTGAAATGAAATATTTCTTCTGGGGAGGCTTCCTGTATTCCAGCTATTTGGCTACAGGAAGAGGAAGAATGGAAGGGTAGAGGAGGAGGGAGGAATGCTCCGGAACATTTTTACCAGTGAAGAAGCAGAAGGAGATTTACCAAGAGAACTGGGACACCTCTTGCTCTCCCTTTCTCTCTGTTCCAGGCTCATACACTAAATGGAAGCTGGTCATGGCTTCAGGAGATTTGAGCCTCGTCTCACTTCTGTGAATCTGAACAAAGCTTTCAACTCTCTGGTCTCTGTTCCTTGTCTACAAAATGGGTAGTATTCGGTGCTGATACTCAAGGGATTTAATTAAGATAAGTCATGTGAAAATGCTTTGAGAAATGTAAGATGCTTGCAAAAGTGAGAATTTAAAATGACCTACCTTGTTTACAAGAATGAAGTTTCTGAACCTGGTCTTATGTTAGTTTTCCTCAGTGTGGGAGTTAAAATATAAAACCCCTCTTCTCAGGCTCCCATGTTGCAAGGAATAGGACTTGAAAGTATTCAAAATAACAAAGACAAGCACAATAGAAATGTAGAAATAAAAGAATAGAAATATAAATGCACTGAGTCTCGTTGTTGTTGATGATGATGGTGAAGAACAGAACCACTAAAATAGACTTTGAGTGAAAAAGGAGGTTGCTTTTTTCATGCAATGAAGCATGATGGGCAACCAGTCTCTCTAAGGTCCTGGATAGTAAGGAGTTATAGGCAACAGGCTCCCCGCAACCCCTCGGGAGAGACAAATCCTGACTACTGATGATAGTCCTTTTATAAAAAGGAAAAGCAAAAGAAATAAACATATTTTAGGTACCTGGAACAGTTCTGGGTATTTTTCCAGCATTCAAGTGGCCCCATAAACTCCCAGGCCCCTGGAAAATGCCTGATTAGTCCCAGAGAGAGATAAGAACCTGACTGGAATAGAGACTTGTCTTTCTGAGCAGAGGTGGAGGTTCTACTTAAGAGCAAGGCAAAGCTCCTTCTTAAACTTCTGTGCTGGGCCAGTATGCCTGCCTTCTTGCAAAGGCAGCTGTAATACCCCTCCTCCATGGAAGTAACACGGTGCTTAATCAACTAATTCTGTTAAAAAAAACTTGGAAGAGGAGATGAGGTATTGTGTGTGATTGAAGTTACCGCAATCCCAAGGAGAGAAAGAAACAGAAATGTGTGGCCTCTGCTTTAGTCTAAAGATCAATGCAGAATTAATGTGAATAGCCTTGCCAAGCACACCATCACAGCATTCAGGGCTGTGTCTGCAAATCGGCTTGCACTTAAATCTAAAGATCAGAGCAGCTTAGAAATTTTGGGTCTCTACTTCTGCGTACTTATTCCTTAAGGATCACAGCTGACGGTTTCAAAGAAACCGCAAACAACTGTCTATTCATTTGCTCCTGAGTCTGTGATCAGTTCATATAGGCATCTTTCCAAAACCACTTCTTCTTTTAGGATCACATGGGTCACAGCAGGACATTTCAAAACAGAGGTCTCCAAGAACATTAAGAAATAGGTTGCAAATGCACATTGATTACTTCCAATTGCTTAAAAAACCAGTGGAATTTTTAACCTCATTCCTTTTTTTTTCCTTTTAATAAAGTAACTGCTAGTTGAAAATATATCTTGCTATTAAAAAAAAAACAGAACCAAATTGCACATCCTTTTCTCAAGGTATGAAAGAAAATGTATAGCACATGCACCAACATAATGATAAAAATTTGAGGAGCTAGATGCTCCATGAGTATATAAAGATCAAGGAATGATTTGAATGCCAAAGATGGTGACTGTATAATGAGCTATAGGGTCTTGCCATAGGTCTTGATAATTTCCCTGAGTCTTTCATAATTATCAGTAATCAAATATATTTAAACCTCCATGATATGTCCTTCCTTATGATCATCATTGGGTTAGTACAGTGTGTATGCTAGCTAGGCAACATGCTTACTCTCCATAATATTCACTGTCCCATTCAATTTTATCTGTTCAGGGTCTTTTATAGCTATTAAATATCAGCTGAATCCATTCTTGTCCTTCCATTTTCTACCAATGCCTTGGAGTCTCATTAGGAGGATGGTTTCAGCCTCATGACCACTTTCTCCTTTCTACCTGGCTTTGCCTTGAATTTCATCTTCAATTCATACTTTTCAAGCCACAATTGTCCTACCCATGAATCCTTCCTACAATTCATTTGAATTTTTCCCCTCTTGTCATGGGACCCAAATATTTTAACGCTGCATAAAAGTTGCTGTGTGAACAAGTCCTGTATTCCCTTAGAAGACACACCCCCAATGACCTAACCAATCCCACTAGTTCTTTCCTCTGAAAGGTTCCACTACCTCCCAAAAGCACCATGGTTGTGTACCAAGCTTTTAACAGATGGACCTTTGGGGAATATTCCAGATCAAAACTAGAGTGCTCATTTGATTTGTAATTCCATCCTCATAGAAAGGCCTCAGGAATGACATCCTAATGTCAGAAACCGAGGGATTGTTTCAACCTCATTGAACTTTCTTCCATTAATTTCCACTTTGGATTTCTTCATCTTTGTCCTTCCATGGTTTCTGTGAGTCCACATTAAGTGGGTCCTTCAAATTCCTCTCCATTCTGCTGTTAGGCACCTCACTGGGAGCCTCTTCTGTTTCCTTTCTTTTGATAGTGGCATTATTTTGAGGTTTAATTGGCTTTGCCTTTCTGTTCTTAGCACTTCAGAGACTTAATAAGCCTGCCTGGCTTCCATTATTTTCTCAGTATTGACAACTGTCAGATATGTTTCCAGTCCCATCCTCTCTGAACTCCCTCTGGCTCTGCAGTGTCCTCCTGGATCCTTCCAATTTGACACTCACTACCACCACATCCTCAGCATGTTTGGTGCCCCACTCAGTATTGAACCAGCTCTTTGTCCTTTGCACCATGACTTTCTTGGTCATTTAGAATGACATTTCTACATTCTTTATAAATCACAACTGACCACACCTCTTTCCTATGCCACCCCACATTGTCAATAAGACAACTCAAACCTCTCAACAGGGCTCTTAGTGCCACCTTAAAGTGGTTCCAACCTACATGCCCATGCTCCTTTTCCACCATTCCTAAACATGTCCCCTCTCCCTGTTCATACTGGAACACCCCAGATCTGCGAACATGCCACTGATTTTCCCACTTTATGGCTTGTTCACCATGGGTCCTCGTCCAGTGTCCTTAATTCATCATGCTTTCCACTTCCTTTTGTAGTCACTGTGGATATCATGACGTGCTGCCCATACCAACCTTGCCCACTGTGACTGATGTATTTATATTTCCCAGTTTCATGGAGTGTTGATTGTTGACAGGTGGCAGATGAGTTCTACTTATGGCAATTTATAGTGGTGAAAGAGAGCACCATAGCTAAAGTCATACCCCCTTCCTGGGGAAATCGCACATCCTGTGTCTATTTGATTCTGGGTTATAGAAGCCTAGACCCCCTGACCCAATTAAGGACAACTGGAACATTCTAACTCCATTAATCACCAGAGGGGGAGCAGAGGCATTAATTGTGGACACAGCAGATCTCAAATTTCCCTTCTGCCAAATTCTGCTCTCTTCATTCCCTTATAGGTATTGATCTTGAGAGCATTTTCCAGGAAATTTCCTGCATTCAGATATCTGTCTTAAGGTCTACTTCTTGGGGAACCCAATCTACAACAATAACCTTTCTTGAATTTTATAAGATGAACTATTGAGGTCTATTCTGAATTTCTATAACATTTTGTTTATATGGGTAGAATAGGATTCAACCCATTAAAATAGAGTTTATTCTAGACTTTTGCATTTGTACTAGATCACTAGCTCCTAGAGGGCAGAAGATACACCTTCCTGATATCCTCCACAATACTGGCCTCATGGTATTTGCTCAGCCGTGGACACATGACATCGTTGGCTGAATGGGAGCACCTTTGCAACAACTCCACTTTAGAAACAAGTTCCCTCTACATCCCTACTCTAAACCTTATTTATGTCATGTATCAGTCTGCTTGGCCACAGAACAATTGAAAAATCAGTGTCTTAAAACAACAAAGGTTTGTTTCTGACTCATGTTATGCGCTACTACAGTTGAACTAGGCATTCATTTCATTTTATTTTATTCTCCTTCCAGGACTCAAGTTGACAGAAAAGACACTCTCCAGAACATTACCAGTCTCTGTTGCCAAAAACAAAACAAAACAACCAAAACAAAACACAAAGCAAAACAAAACAATAAAACTTCTGAAGAGGCTCACTGCATCAATCAAATGCTCTGGCTCAGAGTGGTGACATGACACTTCTGTTTGCAAATCACTGGTTAGAGGTAGTCATAACATCATCACACCAAATGTGAAGGGGGAGCTGCGAGTGCAATCCATGTGCTGGAAAGACAGAAAGCTGAGAGAATTCAGTGAACGGCTCCAAGACTGTCATACATCATTATAAAACTTTGTCCTCACACTGAGTGTGCTGGGCTTGCCGTATCTTCCCTTGGCATCAAGAGCCCAGTCACACACTATAAGGGTTGCTACATCTAAAGATGCCCTTCCTGAATCCAGCCAGCACTGTGGTTACTAGGAAGCCCAGAGTAGAGATGGAGGAAGCAAATCCTTGGAGAAGGAGGACTTGTCCTGCATATGTACCATGGGATAATCTGCCCTGGATATAGACTTTTCCCTCCTGAAGAAAGATAATGAGGCTAGAACTAATGAAGTACCCTGAGCTCCCACTGGAAATTTGTTTTGACCAAGGGAAAGACCAGTCTGTTTGTAAGAAGTCAGAATTTTGATGCATACATAATACACACATACACACACACACACATACACATACATGAAGTAGTCTAAAATGGTATTTTTAAATACATTCTGAACTCAGTAGCCTAAGTAGCATAGTAAGGCCCCATAGAGACCTATGTCAGTGATAGATAATTAGCACAGCTTTTTTTTTTATTAATTGTCTTTTTAGAGTAGTTAAAATCAGATTTTTAAAATTAGTCTCTCCAATCTAATTTATGGGAGTAAATTTGCATTACTTATAAAGAAAGGGCTTGTAAGCCAAAGTTTGGTAGAGTTGTAGGGTTGGGTAGTAGATGGTATGTGGTTTCCTTACTTATTTCTATACAAAATGTAATGTGCATATAAAATGGGATACATTATATTTTCTCCTTATTTCCTGAAACATTTCTAGGCTGGGTACAGAGGAAGAAAAAAGCCTGTTTAATTGTTTCAAATGATTGAAAACCTGGGTAGGTCATGCAAATAGAAGGAAAATCAGTAGAATAGAGGAAGGGGATTAAAGGGGAAGGTGAAAGAACAGACAAAGAGGAACTGCAGAATGAAATTGACCATATGTACATCTACGAACATGCCACAGTGAATTCCACCTCTATGAATATCTATAAACACAAGTTTAAAAATGATAGATAAATAGAAAGAAGACCTGGAGAATGAAGGTAGAGGAACAGGGAGAGGGAGAAAGGGAGGGAAAGAGGCAGCACTGGAGATTAAAATGAAGCAAATTATATTCCAAGCATATATGATTATGTCATTGAACCCCACTATTATGCATAACTATAAGACACTAATAAACACATTTAAAAGAGAAAATCTGGGTAGGAAATTTTAGCCTGAAAATAGTATCTCATAAGAAATCAGAGGGGGCTGGGGATATAGCTCCATTGGTAGAGTGTTTACCTTGTAAGCACA
>JAJEJO010005702.1:165049-377525 GCA_020662805.1 Glaucomys volans
TCTTATATTCTTGATAACTGCCATTCTGACTGGACTGAGATGAAATCTTAGAGTAGTTTTGATTTGTATTTCTCTAATTGCTAGAGATGATGAACTTATTTGCATATGTTTGTTGATTGATTGTTCATGTGTTTGTTGGTTCTTCTTCTGTGAAGTATGTGTTCAGTTCCTTAGCCCACTTATTTATTGGGTTATTTGTTCTTTTGGTGTTAAGTTTTTTGGGTTCTTTATATATCTGGAGATTAGTGCTCTATTTCAGGTGCACGTGGTAAAGATTTTCTCCCATTCTGTAGTCTCCCTTTTCACATTCTTGATTGTTTCCTTTGCTGAGAAGAAGCTTTTTGGTTTGAATTCATCCCATTCATTGATTCTTAATTTAATTGTTATGCTTTAGGAGTCTTGTTAAGCAAGTCAGGTCCTAAGCTGACATGATGGAGAGTCGGGCCTACTTTTTTCTTCTATTAGGTGCAGGGTCTCTGTTCTAATATCTAAGTTTTTGATCCACTTTGAGTTGATTTTTGTATAGGGTGAGAGGTAGGGGTTAAATTTCATTTTGCTACAAATTGATTTCCAGTTTTCCCAGCACCATTTGTTGAAGAGGCTATCTATTCTCTAGTGAATGTTTTTGGCACCTTTGTCTAGTATGAGATAATCCTATTTATGTGGGTTTGTCTCTGTGTCTTCTATTTTGTACTGTTGGTCTACATATTGATTTTGGTGCCAATACTATGCCATTTTTGTTACCATTGCCCTGTAATGTAGTTTGAGGTCTGATATTGTGATGCCTCCTGTTTTACTCTTCTTGCAGAGGAGTGCTTTAGCTCTTCTAGGTCTTCTATTTTTCCAAATGACTTTCATGATTGCTTTCTCTAGTTCTATGAGGAATGCCACTGGAATTTTAATAGGAATTACATTAATCCATATAACACTTTTGGTAGTATGGCCATTTTGACAATATTAATTCTGACTGTCCAAACATTAATTCATGCTCTGTCCAAGAGCATGGGAGATCTTTCTATCTTCTAAGGTCCTCTTCAATTTCTTTCTTGAGTGCTCTGTAGTTTTAATTGTAGAGGTCTCTCACCTCTTTTGTTAGATTACTTCCCAAGTATTTTATTTTATTTTTTGAGGCTATTGTGAATGGGTTACTTTTCCTAATGTCTACTGCAGTGGATTCATCACTGATATATAGAAATGCATTTGATTTTTGGGTATTGATTTCATATCCTGTTACTTTGCTGAATTCACTTATTAGTTCTAGAAGTTTTCTGGTGGAATTTTTTGGATCTTCTAAATATAGAATCATGTCTTTGGCAAATAGGGATAGTTTGAGTTCTTCTTTTCCTATTCTTATCCCTTTAATTTCTTTTGTCTGTCTGATTGCTCTGGCTAGCATCTCCAGGACAATGTTGAATAGAAGGGGTGAAAGAGGGCATCCCTGTATTGTTCCAGTTTTAGAGGGAATGCTTTCAATTTTTCTCCATTTAGAATATTGTTGACCATGGGCTTAGTATAGATAGCTTTTATGATGTTGAGGTATGTTCTTACTATCACTAGTTTTTCTAGGGTTTTGAACATGAAGAGGTGCTGTATTTTGTCAAATGTTTTTTCTGCATCTATTGAGATTATCATATGATTCTGAATTTTAAGTCTATTGATGTGATGTATTATGTTTATTGATTTCCAGATGTTGAATCAACCTTGTATCCCCAGGATAAATCCCACTTGATCATGGTGCACTATCTTTTTAATATGTTTTTGTATGTGATTTGCCAGAATTTTATTGAGAATGTTTGCATCTATGTTCATCAGAGATATTTGTCTGAAGTTTTCTTTCCTTGATGTGTCCTTGTCTGGTTTTGGTATCAAGGTGATATTGGCCTCATAGAATGAGTTTTAGAAGAGTTCCCTCCTTTTCTATTTCATGGAATAATTTGAGGAGTATTGGCATTAATTGTTCTTTGAAGGTCTTGTAGAACTTGGCTGAGATCTGTCTGTTCTTGGACTTTTCTTGGTTGTTAGAATTTTGATTGCATTTTCTATTTGATTGCTTGAAATTGGTCTGTTTAAATTGTGTATGTCTTTCTGATACAGTTTGGGTAGATCACATGTCTCCAGAAATTTGTCAATGTCTTTGAGATTTTCTATTTTATTTGAGTATAAATTTTCAAAATAGTTTCTAATTATCCTCTGTCTTTCAGTAGTGTCCATAGTGATATTTCCTTTTTCATCAGGAATTTTAGTAATTTCCATTTTCTCTTTCTCTTCATTAGAGTAACTAAGGGTTTATCAATTTTATTTATTTTTTCAAAGAACCAACTATTTATTTTGTCAATTGTTTCAATTGTTTCTTTTGTTTCAATTTCATTGATTTCAGCTCTGATTTTAATTATTTCCTGTTTTCTACTGCTTTCGGTGTTGATTTGTTCTTTTTCTAGGGCTTTGAGATGTAATGTTAGGTCATTTATTTGTTGACTTTTTATTCTTTTAATGTATGAGCTCAATGCATTGAACTTTCCTCTAAGCCTCCCAAAGATTTTGATATGTTGTATCACTATTCTCATTTCCCTCTAAGTATTTTTTTATTTCCTCCTTGATTTCTTCTGCTATCCTTTTGTCATTCAATAGCATGCCATTTAGTCTCCAGGTGTTGAAGTAGATCCTACTTTTTATTTTACCATTGATTTCTAGTTTCATTTCATTATGATATGATAGATTGCATGTAGTATTTCTATTTTTTTTTGTATTTGTTGAGATTTACTTTGTGGCATAACATATGGTCTGTTTTAGAGAAGGATCCATGTACTGCTGAGAATAAAGTATATTCACTCAATGATGGATGATATACTCTATATATGTCCATTAAGTCTAAATCATTGATTATATTATTTAGTTCACAGTTTCTTTGTTTAGGTTTTGTTTGGAAGATCTATTTTGTGGTGAGAGAGATGTGTTAAAATCACTCAGTATTATTGTGTTGTGGACTGTTTGATTCTTGAAATAGAGAAGGGTTTGTTTGATGTACTTAGATGCCCCATTGTTTGGCACATATATATTTACAATTGTTATGTCTTGGTGATGTATGATTCCCTTAAGCAGTATGAAATGGCCTTCTTTCTCTCTTCTAACTTTGTTTGATATGAGGATGAAAACTCCTGCTTGTTTATGCAGTCTATGTGCATGATATGTTTTTTCCCAACCTTTCACTTTGAGTCTGTGGATGTCTTTTCCTAGGAGGTGAGTCTCCTGACGACATCATATTGTTGGGTCTTTCTTTTAAATCCAAGCTGTCAGTCTATGTCTTTTGATCAATGAGTTCAGACCATTAACATTCAGGGTTATTATTGAGATATTATTTGTATTCGCAGTCATTCAGGTTTATTTTTGTTTTATAACTTGACCAAGTTACCTAGTTTCTCCTTTGATTGACCTTTCCTTTGGGGTAGTTCCTCCTTTTGCTGGTTTTCATTTTTCTTTTTTCATTTCCTCCTGACGGAATATTTTGCTGAGAATGTTCTGTAGTGCAGGCTTTCTAGTTGTGAATTCTTTTTACTTTTGCTTATCATGCAAGGTTTTTACTTCATCTTCAAAATCTGAAGCTTAATTTTGTGTGTATAAAATTCTTGGTTGGCATCCATTTCTTCTCAGAGCTTGATATATGTCATTTCAGGAACTCCTGGTATTGAGGGTCTGGGTTGAGAAATCAGCTGAAATCTGAAATGGTTTCCCCCCTATATGTAATTTGATTTTTTTCTTTCATAGCCTTTAAAATTCTATCCTTATTCTGTATGTTAGTCATTCTCATTATAGTGTGCCTTGGTGTGGGTCTGCTAGAATTTTGTATATTTGGGGTCCTATAAGTCTCTTGTAGTTGATTTTTCTTTTCATTATTTAGATTTGGGAAATTTTCTAATACTATGTCATTGAAAAGATTTTGCATTCCTTCGGTTTTTATCTCCATTTATCTCCATGCCTTCACCTATTCTGGTAAATCTTAAATTTGGTCTTTTCATGTTATCTCATATTTCTTAGAAGTTCTGTTCATGGTTTCTTACCATTTTCTCTGTACAGTCAACTTTATTTTCAAGAGTATATGTTTTGGACAGGGGATATAACTCAGTTGGCAGAGTGCTTGCCTAGCAAGCACAAGGCCCTGGGTTCAATCTCCAGCATCAAAAAAAAAAAAAAAGAAGAGTATATATTTTGTCTTCATTTTCTTAGGTTCTGTCTTCTAAGTGGTCTAGTCTGTTGGTGATACTTTCCATTGAATTTCTAATTTGGTTTTTTGTTTCCTTCATTTTGAGGGTTCCTGCTTGATTTCTTCTTATAATCTCTGCCTCTTTATTGAAGTGATCTTTCACTTCCTGTGTTTTCTCTCTGATACCATCCTTTATTTTGAAGATCAGTCTAACTTTGTACCTTCTAAACTTCTTCTCTGACATTTCTTCTACTGTATCATCTACAGATTCTATTGTTGGAACATCTTTCTTTGTTTGAGGTGCTTTGTTCCCTTGTTTTTCATGTTGTTTGTGTGCCTTCCCACCTAGTGATATGATCTAAGGCAGTACAGTTTCTAACCTGTAGTCTTATAGTGTCCCTGAAGGTTTCCAGTACTTCATCTTTAAGGGGGAGACCAATATTAACAGCACCCAATGCAAATGATATGCAACCTTCAATCAAATAGCTCCTATTGCTTTAATACAGTTTTGTTGCATTAAACAGAAATAAAATGTTCAATTATTGTCTACAATATGAACAGTAAGTTTGCTAAAAAGGTTTACCATTTCAAATGATGGACAATAAGGGAATACAAGTAGTGGAAGATGTGATGTTTATGATGGAAAGGGAGAGAAGATAGAGGTAAAAATCTATAGTAAGAGTGAGGAAAGAGTTAACAGAGGTTGACTGTTGGTATGAGAGAAATGACAAAGAGAATATAGGGAAACAGGAGATAGAAAAAAATATATAAAGATTTTTAAAAAGTGAAAATATAAGAGTATACACCAAAAGTGTAATATACTATTCAGACATCCCATTCATCAATAAATTAATGCACGAAAAACATTTGGATTCAAAGGTGGTAGAGGTGTGAGAGAGAGGGCCAAAAAAAAAAAAAAGGAAAGTCTCAATGGAAAATTGAATGATTGCTTCCATTGACTTTTTAAAATTTTTTCACCTTCCCTTCTTCGCCAATAGGTAGGGTTGTTTGAAGTTTGATGTTAACTCCAATCCAGTGGGTGTCAGAGTGATTGGGTGGGCTAGCTGATAGCAAATGCACTCACACTCTCTTCCAGTCTTCCTACCCTTGGTAGCTGGCCCCTTCCGTTCCCGCACACCTCAAGACTCACTGAATTGGAGAGAGCCCAGTTTTCTCCAGTTTCTCCAACCTGTGCTCCCCCTGGGAAACTGCCCCTAGTCTCTGGCTTTCCACAGGCTTGCCAGACCCAGACTGGCCCACATAAACCCAGCCGCAGTCTGACAGACCTGGGCTTCAGCTTCCCCAGGCTCTGCCTTGCTGCAGTCCAAAGATCTTAATGCTGTTTTAACTTGCAGAGAGACCCCCAGGGATACGTTCACACAAAAGAGCAACCCTGCAAAGAGGCAGCCAGATGGCAGCCACCAGCACTTCTAGCAGAAAGACATTAGGTGCAACCAGACCTGCAGGTACCCTGACAATATATCTCCAAGCCCTGGCAGTGTCCTTAGACTGAGGTAGCCATGCCCCGAGATGGCGGTGGTGGTGACAACAATCCTGCAGGCCCTGGTCAGTGTTCCAAGATAGCGGTGACCCTGTGTAACCAAATTTGCAGGTAATGTGACAATGGACTTCCAGGCAGCAGCAGGCAGCAGGCAGCGGGCCATCTTCAGGTGGTCTGCTGGCTACTGTGGGCAATCAGCAGGTGGACATCTGGTGGTGGGTGATGGATTAGGTGAAAGGCAGGTGATGGGCAGGCAAGAGGCAGGCAAAAAAGATAATGGTAGACGATAGGCAGTGGTCAGCAAGTGATCTGCACTTAAAAGGTGGGTGATACACTGGCAGACACTGGGCAATTGTGGTGGATGAATGGTGGGTAAACAGTAGTGGATCATTGGGCAGTGATGGCTACCTCACAGAGAAACAGTATTTCCTCTGCTTGAATCCCGAGTCATAGAGCAACAAGGAATGCAGCCTCCCTCTAGTTCACCATCTTGGATTCCCTCAATCGAACTTTTTGATAATGAAAATGTGCTATACCTGTGCTATCCATGGTGGTAGCCACTAGCTTCATGTGGTTATCAAACACTTGAAATGTTCCTAGCACAACAGAAGTGCTGAATTTTTAATTTAAAGCATTTTCAATTTATTTCAATTTAAATCTAAATGTCCACATGTAGCTAGTGACTATTATGTTGGACAGTGCATCTTCAGAAGTTGGACCGGAGCCTGAGCAGGGGAACCTGCTTCCTGGCCTGACTGTGGGAGTGGCTGTTTGCCTGTCTGCATTGTAGACACCATCCATTCCTGCTGGTATCTCTTGCCTTTGCACATATGCAGGATCCAAAGTTCAGGTAAGGCACATGGCTTTTTGATATTATTTAAATTAGCTAAATTCATACAATTTACTTATATTTTTTTGAATGTCTAAAATTTGTTGGGCTCTGGTACAGTGCACTTCAATGGTTAGAAAAATCTGTTTAGAGATCCTTAAGACCTCAGGGATCCTACAAGCTTTCTTAGGGTCCTCTCACTCTCCCTAACTACCCAGCCAGGTCACATTCCCACTTCCTTTGTCTGTTACCTTGGTTCCATGCACCAAGGGAGATCCATCTAGTCTATTTAGTTTTCTTGAACAGACACTTAGAGGTATTTTAGGCAGGGTTTCCTTTTCCTGCTTGTCATATTTGGTGGAAATTAAAAGGACAGAGAAGTGTGGAAGGACTCTTAGGAAGCATGGAAGCATTGGGTGGCTCAATACTCCACATCATCCTAATTCCACTTAACCAAACTAGAACTTGGGGCTCTCCAGTTCCCAGAAAGCTAGAGCTTAACCCATGCAAATTTACAAAAACTCCTTTCTAGTACATGGGGGACATTTGCATTGAAGTCATCACACACCAAGGCTAAAGGCTAAGTAATTCCATTTGCTAGGAGGGTAAGGTTAATGGCAAAACACCCCACTCCTCACTGGCTCCTCAACACAGAATGAATGTAATTCAGTGCTGTGTGTAATATAGTTCATGACTTTGAAGTAATGTACATCATATTTAACAGTAAAAGTCATTACTACAAAGTAATGTGACTGACTTTTATACAACCCTACGTGTGATTTTCCTCTATAGAATGCACAACGTGGGATGGGAACTGCTTATTTCAACAGCACTGACCTTGCTAAATGCATTTTTGGATGTATCTTCTGGGCATATAGTAAGCACATTCTTCTTGAATATTCACCCAGGTATTAAATCAACTTCACTGTTTGGTGGGGAATTTGATGTGGAGGAGTAGCAGGTGATTGTAGGATGGTGTGTGATCACAACTGGGTTGCACTTCTTTTCATTTGTGAGCAGCCAGAATTCATTCAGAGTCATTCAGTAAAGAATAAAACTTGATAGCACAACTTCGCACAACTTCAGCCAAAACCCTGTGCTTTATTTCACATAATTTAATCTTCCCAGCAACCATACAACATGAAGGAAATGCAGAGAACATCTTCCCCTCTAGATGCTCAGCTAAGAGAGCAGAGTGCCCATTGGACTGTGGCATCCTGGGAATGGTAGATGAATCACTCAATATTTAAATAGGTATTAAACAGTAGTGCTCCCGTGCTTCCCCCTGTGGGTGGCAGAAAGGCTAAGCAAGCCTTTCTGAGTGAGGAAGCCAGGGTTAACTTCTTTTCTTCTGGTTCTTACACTCCGGCCTCTGACCCAGTCTTGCCCCCTCAAGTCAGTCATGGCCAAACCTTTTGCACCATTCTCCTCTCTCCAGTCTCTCTTCTTCAAGGGTTAGGAGCACACCCTGGGATGTAGTTCTGGGCTTAGGACAATAGGATAGGATAGCTTCCTGCTTAGGATGCCAGCCTTGACCACATGAGACAAACAACCTTATCAAATTCCTCCTAACTGAATTCAGAGGCATAGGTTGTGCTTATAGTAAAGTGTTTCTTTCCTTCCCTTTGACAGTATGCTCTGGATGAGCAGCTCCCTCTGAAAATGGGGGAGAGATGACCTTGTTTTATTTATAGCCTCTAATCATGCCATCATTTCTATCAGTAGTATCTTCTCTTTATAGAAGTGGAAAGTGATGCTCAGAAAGACAAAGTAGTTTGTTCCAAATCTTACATTGGCAAGTTATGAACTGCGAGTAGATTAGGGTCTATTGGCGGTGATATGCTGGAGCTGGCTGACACAGATCCAGAGAGCCAGCTGTTGTTATGTCTTATCAACTCTGTGTGCAGAGATATCATGTTGGTATCTTGAACTGAACCATGATGGAAAATGTACACCATGGAAATTGACAAAGGCTACAAATCAGGGTCCCCCGACCCTACCACCACCCCTGGAGAGCTAGTTGTTAAATATGTATCAGAAAACCAAACATGTAACAACAAACAAAAACTATCAGCATACCCCTTGGTCTATGTGACTTCAAAGATCACATTCTTTTCACTTTTCCATGTTTCTTCATATGATTAACAACCCTCTGGTCTTGAAAGAATTGGATTTTGACAAGTTGGTTAATGTGAATTGCATGTATTATTTGTAAGATTAGGGATCTGTCCCAAAGTGGGCTAGGTACCTGGGCTTGCTACCAAGACCAAAAGGAGAAACCAATTAGAACAGACTACCCTTTTGCACCCAGCTTCCTGGCACCATGCGCATATGCTGCCCACAAGAAAGATCAGGGAACCTGGGTAGCTGTGTGAACACTCCCAACATGTGCTCCACTAGTGCAGTTGCAGATGAGTGGTGTTGCTCATTTCACATACACAAAGCAATAAAACTCATTGGTCCTTAGGAGGCAAATAGAAAGTATGGAAAGTATGGGAAATAGCATGAATTAAAATCCTGAGCTAGATCATTAGGTATAAGGCCTCAGGCAAATCATTTAATTTTTCTATGCTTTAGCTTCTATATTTGAAATAGGAGTACATTAATGTCCTTGAAGTAAAGAATTGGGGTTAGCATATGAATAAAAAGTACTTACTACAGTGGTCTTATTAGGCACAAAGTAAGTGCTCAATAAACAGTAGCTTTTAAATGTGAACTTACAACGAACTATTTTTCTGTGGCTGATGGCCACATACTTATATATTTTAATAATTAAGAATTTATCTGCATTTGTCTATTCTCCCCATTAGAAGAACCACCACTAACAAGTACCACATCTGAGTAAAACCATGTCATTTGTTTTGGACGGTAAAGAGAATGATCTCTGAAGTTCAGTCCAAATTCTAGCTGTGCTACTAAGCTTATGATCCTTAGGCTTCTAAGTTTGAATTTCTTCCTATGTAAAATGAGAATAATAACATCTATCTTATAAACTGTTTGAATGTGTGTGTGGTGGGGGTTGTTACAGGAGATTGAACCCAGAGGCATTTTGTCATTGAGCTACTTCCTCAGCCCTTTTTACTTTTTATTTTGAAAGAGGGTCTCACTAACTTATCCAGGCTGACCTTGAACTTGCCAAGGGTGGCCTTGAACTTGTGGTCCTCCTGCCTCAGCCCCCCAAATCACTGGGATTACAGGTGTGCACCGCCGTGCTTGGGCAAACTGTTAGAATTAGCAGATTTTTATAAAGGTGCTCAGTGTATTTCTTGATGCAGAGTTCAGTAACTCCTGCTCTTAGCTACTGAATGTTTGTGGTTCTTGTTACAGTTATTATTATGGATTTTCAAAGGTCTGATGTGGTGATCTACACATGTTAAGAGCAAGTCATAAATCAGTGGTCAGTGGGCTGGGAGGAGAGTATTGAAAGTTGAAAAGAGAGTGTAGGAAGGCCTTTCCACTCTGAGAACCTGGGAATGGTACAGGCTAGTAGGTGTGGATGAAGACCAGAGTTCCTGACTTAATTACAAAGAGAGTTAATATGCAGTAATTTTACAAAACAATGAAGAAAAACAAGTTGACAACAAGTGGACTAGACAATGCCAAGATAAACGATGTTAGGAGTGCCCAGTCATTTGGTCATTTGTTACTATTGATTTATATTATGGGTGATGATGGAGTAAATGCTCCTGCTTAAATGTGCCTGGTGTTTCCTTGAAGCTTCGATGCTGAAAGAAGGTGGGAAAATTCAATATGGATCAAGATAATTGAAAGCAAGTTTTGCACAGAGAGCCAAGCAGTATAGAGCAGCTTCCTTTGAGCTGGTTTCAATGTGGAAATATGCATCCGCTTATAATTTAATAAAAATGCCCTTGAGGACTAGTGATGCACTGCCAATTTTTCAACCTCTTTGAAGAATTCCCCAAGTGTTAAGAGACTTTGAAATTAGCCTGAGAAGCTTACATAATGACTAATTTGGTTGCAAGATTCTGCCTATTCCTGTCAATTAGGGCTACTGTTTGCTCTGGACCCTCTGTGACCCAAGCCTATGGCAGATTGATCTGAATTCTTACAGACTCTAACAGATAGGGAGGTATGGCTAACCTGTCACAGAGGCCCTAAACTCCCCAGAACAACAATGCTATCGATAGACTGTATTGGAAGGTAAGAGAGCAGAGTTTATTTAAAACTCTGCAACTATCTCATTGTTAATTCACTTTTCTGAGTGTCAGTTTTTCATCCATAAATAGAAGGTATTGTTCACGATGTCACTGGGAAACCTCTCCAAGTTCTGATGAAAGATGAGACTTCCCTCCCCATAACAAAGCACATGTCACAGGTATTTCATTCCATGCATTCCCAGAGTCCAGGCTTAGAATCATTGGTTAAACTATTGCAAGTGTGTCTTTTATTTCACGGACCAAGTTCCAACTTATTTTCTAAGAAAAAATGTAGCCATTTTCATTTCCCTTGAATTAGACAACCAAATGATACAAGCTCATTTTATTTCCTTATTTTCACATTCTACAAAATCTGTTCTGATGGATGCTTGCACCTTGCTAGAATTCCTAATAGTTTCACTAAAATTATGACCAAGAATGAAGTATTTTATGTTCTAAAGCAGTAGTAGAACTTGTCCTATGGAACAATGCATCTTGAACCAGACTGACTTGTTGCATAAAGTTTTGCTATGTCCATGAAATGGTATAAAACTTATAGCTCTGGTGAAAGAGATTATTGCCTAGTATAATCTTATAGGGGCCTTGGGACTCTACTAGTCAATGTATAATACTAGTCTGCCAGGAACTTTGAGTCTGCCTTGCATGCCCTTGAAGGACAAATTTCCTTTTTAGGAAGGCACCTATTGGTGAGAATACTTCTCATGGAAATAGGGTCCACACTGATTGCTGTCCTGGGTTCAGGACCCCTTTGGAGATAGATGGACCTTGAGCAGAGTGACATTCTGGGTTATTTCCCAATTCCCCAGCAAAAGGCACCCAGCACTACTGTGCTTGTGCCGATGGTTGCAGTGAGGAGCTCAGCTGTCCTGTGTGTTCTGTTGGGTCTTGTTACTCTCCTCAGGCCCAGCTCACAGGATTCTGAAGAGCTCCATTGAATAGGCAGGTGGTGATAATGGCAGCAGGGGAGGTGTTCAAACATAAAGAAGGCTCACATGAGGCATCGTGTCCCACATCGGAGGTATGTGACCATGTGGTAGAATGCTGGGGATGTGGCTTATGCTAGGCTGATTCTTCCTTCTGGCCCCAGGCAGAAGGTCACATGCTTAGAGCAGAGCAGAAGTCATTTCTTACTTCTACATTCCAGATGTTGCTGACCTTGCCAGAAGAGCTTTGAGAATAAAGGTCCTGAATAGCTGGAGGATTAACTCAAATAATAGAAGAGTGTTTCACATACGGAAGATGGTCAATATACTGCAGTGAGACTGGAACTAGACTCAGGCCAGTGGTAGAATCATCTACCATTCTATCTGTCCTTGCATTTTAGGATATTTGTGTTTCTATTGAATCAAGGATCAAAACTGAACATTTACAACTTTTGGGGGGTCTGGCTTAAGTTGGAGACAGCAGAGTACAGTGACTCAGCCATTTCAATCTCACATGGTTAAATGGACCTGTGTATGAACCACATTCATGGAAGAACAACAATGAACACAAATATTTAATAAAGAATTCCAGAGAAAGGGTGGATTTCAGAAAAATATCCAAGACAATAGCAAATTATAAATGAAAACAGAAATTGAGACAGAAAATTAAAACCCCACAATATTGGAAAGTAGGACAAGTCCAGGATTAGGGGCTGGGGACCATATCACAGAAATTCAGATGATAAGATAATCAATCCATACTACCACGGTGGAGCTGACAGATGTGAGAACAGAAAAGGAAGATTGAGGCAAACAAACAAGTCGTTCCTTTTGGCTCTGAGTACATACAGCAGTTCTGAGGAAGCCAGGATTTTTCTGTGACTTTGCTCTGAAGGAATGTCACACCCAGTCTTCTGGGCAGCACAGATAGATATAGGGGACTGTGTCTGGACCTCAGGAAGGAATGGATTTACCGAGGCCACTAAGGGCTTCCAAGAGCCACATTCCTAAAGCATCCCTCAATGAAATACATTATGTGGGGATCCTCTGAAACATGGCCCAGAGGTAGGTCTCTGCTGTTTCCTCCAGTGCTGAGGAGAACGCTAAGAACAGGATGACAGAGCTCCTAATCAGCAACACACCCTACAGTGTTAGTCTTATAAACATTCACCTTGAAAGTCAAATCTCCTCCCTGCCATTTCTTAGCTATGAGATATTGAAACAGGAGTTTTAAGACGAAACTAGATTCTCTGCTTCACCAATTTCTTTCTGGGTTCTTGTCTTGTGAATTTGAAGAGTAAAATCCATGGACGATAACAGAAGGGAAGAGTAAAAGAAGAAGGATTTATTTAAATGAGAAGAGAGGAGAGGGGATAGAAATCCTGTAATGTGGGAGGGGACCTGATAGCAGGAAAATCCATTTTTGTGTGCTAGCCTATGGGCTTATATAGTTTTTTGGGCATAAGCATTGATCAAAATCTTTGTTAAGCAGGCATTGAAAAAGTATGCAAGTCATTGGCTATGTCCTTTAGACTTTGAGTTCTAATCCTTTTAACTCCGGTCCAGGTTCATACCCACCTTCCATTTTCCATGTTGTGGGTCTACATCTCTTTCTCTGACCTCACTCCTAACCAAACAAGACTGAGGGACAGGAAGGCCAAGGCGTTCCCATAGCCAAAGCTCCACTTCTCAGGAATCAAGGTTTAAAAGAGTCCAGAGTGGTTTGAATACCCTCAGGAGGTTCCTTCAGATCATTTGCAAGTGTACTGAGTTGAATAGTGTCCCCACCCCCACCATTCATGTCCACCCACAACCTCAGAGTATAACCTTATTTGGAAATAGGATCTTGGCAGATGGGAGTGAGTTAAATTAAGCTGAGGTCATACTGGATTAGGGTGGGCTCTAAATTCAGTGACTGGTGTCCTTATAAGAAAGCTATGTGAAGACATGGAGAAAGTGCCAAGTGAAGCCAGAGGCAGGGATTGGAGTGGTGGATCAGTAAGCCAAGAAACACCAAGGGCTGCCAGAAGCTAGGAGGGAAGCCCAGAATAGATTTTCTCTCAGAGGTTCCAGAAGGAACCAACCTTGATTTCACCTTGATCTCAAACTTATGGCCTCCAGAACTGTGAGAGAATATGCTGCTTCTCTTTATATGCTCTTATATGTGAGAGAATATGCTCTTCTCTTTTGCTTTGGAAGCCCAAGCAAAACACCACCTCCTGCTTGTTCCTTTTTCCTTATAGTTTTTGATCAGTTGTTTCTATTTTTCTTATGACCAAAGTAATAAATTCTCATCATAAAACCTTTAGAAAAGAGTTATGCAAATATAGATATATTTCTATATATCTCTTCTTATTCTACCACTTGGAGGAAATGATTGCAGTTGTTTTGATCATTGTTTGTCTGGTCTTCTCTATGTACAAATGTGTGTGTGTAAATTATCTTTTAAAAGAACAAATTTCAGATTATCAGTGCCTGTCCTTCCACAGGAATAGGTAAAGGCAGAGAAAATCAAAACACATGTAACCCAGTCCTTTTTAATAATGTCAAATAGCATTCCTGACAATTTTCATTCTTTAAACCAGACAGTGGCCCATTTGGCAGGGAAGCCCTCCTGTTTGTGAGAGACAGATGTTGACAGATGTCTAATAAATTCAACACTTAGCTGTAGCTTCTGTTCCACCTCACAGTGCCCAGGAGGTAAGATGAAATTGGTAGTATGTAAAATTCTCAACAGCCTCTGGGCCCTAGGACTTAGCATGTCTTTATCATCAGGTCTGTTTTCAAAGAAAAGTACTTTGAAGGTTTTCCCTGTGGAACAAGGTTATTTCAAAACAGCATATGGTGAAAATGTTACATGAGCTTCAAGCAGGCTTGTCTGCTCATGACAGGTTACAGGGGAAAATTGCTCTTGGCAGACCAGAGTAGCCCTTGAACTTGGCCTGTTAGCTCTCTGGCTATGCTGCAGTGTTAGCTGTGTCTGCAGCCACTGTCAGAGAGTGTAGGAATGAAATGCAAAAGCAGAGGGTGTCCCTCTGACGAGAAGACTGGCAGAGGGCTCAGTGCCAGGTTTTCCCTGGACAGGAAGAAATTTGTCTTACTCTCCCAGACAAAGGTCCAGTGTGGGTCTGAATGAACTCAAAATATTGCAGTAGAGTGCTTAATTGCTTGGGCAGAACACAAAATAAAATTGCAATGATACACAGAAGATTAAAGTGGTCCCTACACAAGAATGCTGCTATGATTTGGATGAATGTTGTTACCAAAGCCCATGCATTACAGGCTCGATCCCCAGGGTGGTGTTATTAAGAAATGGTAGTAGTTTTGAGAGGTGGAGCCTAGTGAGAGATCTTTAGGTCACTGGATGCCTGCCTATGAATGGGATCTGGAACTCCAAACTTATAATTTCTCTCTGCTTCCTGGTTTATGATGTGAGCTGCTTGCTCCAATATACACTCCTCAACATTGCCATCTGGTATCCTCACCAGGTCTGAAGAAATGGAGCTGCCCAGTTTTGGACTGGAACCCCTAGAAACATGAGCTAATAAACCTTTTATCTTTATAATTGTCTTAAGTATTTTGTAATAGTAACATGAAATTGATACAGTGCAAATTGGTGGTGTTTCATAAATTTTCAACCTAGATGTTCACTGATATGTGAATGGATAAAGAAAATCATATATATACATATATATATATGTATATATATATAATTTAGTGATTAGAATGAAATTATGTCATTTGCAGCAATGTGGATGGAACTGGAGGACATTATGCTAAGTAAAGGAAGTCAGGCACAGAAAGACAAATGTTGCTTATTTTTACTTATATATAGAAGCTAAAAAAAAGTAAATGTTGTAGAAGTAGAAAGTATAAGCAGCAGAGGCTGGTAAGGGTAGAAGTAGGGGAGAGATAGTTAACAGGTACAGGGGTGCAGTTGGTTAGGAGGAATAACTTCTAATGTTCTACAGTATAGTAGCATAACTTTTATTGACAGCAATTAATTGCAATTTCAAAATAGCTAGTAGAGAGGATTTTGAGTGTTCCTACACAGATGGTGTGACTCTACTTTGTGTAGACCCAGAGAAACAATAGCTGTACTCCATTTGTGTTCAATGAATCAAAATTAAATAAATACATTTTAAAAAATAAAAAATAAAAAACAAAAAAAAGAAATGATGAAAGTCTGAGGTGATAAATATGTCAGTTACCCTGATCTGATCATCAACCATTGTGTACCTGTACTGAAATATGACACTCTACCCCATAAATATATACAATTACTATGTGTCAACTTAATCTTTTAAAATTATAATAATTTTTCAGTGTAGGGGTAGTCTCCAACTCTCCACGGGTATCCAGTTGAAATTTTTATTTGTTTAAAAATGTGGAATATGTGTGACAGACATCATTGCCCTGTGTACATGTATGAATGCACAGATAGTGTGACTCTACTTTGTGTACAACCAGAGAAACAATAGCTGTACTCCATTTGTGCTCAATGAATCAATAAGCAAATAAAAAAAATGTGGAATAACAAAGCAGCATAAACTATAAGCTTTGTTATGTCTATGTATACATATTTAAGTACATATCTAATTCTGTAAATTCAAATTTAGTTCATATGAATGAAGAAAAATCAAAACACCTTGAAGGAGGGGCAAACTTGAACCTTTTTAATGAAGGTTCTGGGCACTAAACCAATGTGCGTCCAGTAACTAATTATCAGTGCAGAGGTGGTGAGCCAGTAGCGCCAGCCAGGCCCAGCATGCTGACACAGCAGGCCTTAGAGGTTTTCTCCCTCTCTCTCTCTTTTGATCCTTTAAGTAATTTGAATTATTTGCCAACACATAAAAAGAAAATTTTATGCCAATGAAAGGAAAATCCTCTGTTTTTTCTAGAGAAAAAGGAGAAACTTTGGCACCTCTGACCTGCATTCCTGTATGGTAACTTGACTGAAGCTCAGTCATGACTCTGCCTTTGGATGGGACCTAAGCTGTCCACTCCTCTCAGCCTCCCTCTTTCCATCACTGCCTGGTCCCCGGCAGCATTTTGAGGGTGTCCTATCTAAATGAGCAGGACCTGTTCTACTCCAAGCTGTGCCATCCTGCACCTCGCTGGCACCTAGAGAGTCCCTGACGTCCGTGCTCTAGTTTCCTGCCACTGATGCATCTTGGAACAGTGGGAGTCTCACACTCTCCCTGACCCCAGGTTTCTTGTGTGCAGTGAGGCACGGGGCTGGAGAGAGGTTTCCTGACTCTTTAAGCCCAGGGAAACTTAAATGAAACCTTACTTGGTACAAGGGTCTAACAAGTACTGAGCATTGCAGCTTCTACCTTGGATTCGAAGGAGATGCATGTAGAAAATTTTAAACTAATACAACCAACTAAAAGTCTGCCTTTTTCTTTTGACCAGTCAGAGATCAAATGCCCCAAGAAGGTCTTCTGTTGGTCTAAGTTATACAAATGTTGTGGTGGCTGTACAGTTTTCACAATGTGCAAACTTAAAAATCCCTTAGCTCATTCATGTGGAAGTTTATTGGAGGAGTTCTCAGTCACTCTCACACATGGAGCGGTGTGTTTGTGGAGTGAATGCTCACAGAATCCTTTTTTTAAAAAAATTAATTAACTTATTTATTTTTTAAAATTTTTACAGACTGCATTTTGATTCATTGTACACAAATGGGGTACAACTTTTTATTTCTATGGTTGTGCATGATGTAGATTCACACCATTCATGGAATCATACATGTACACAGGGTAATGATGTCTGTCTCATTCTACCATTTTTCATACCCCTGCCCCCCCATTTCCCTTTTTGTAATTTAAAGTTCCTCCATTCTTCTCTCATTCCCCTCCACCCCCAACCTGATTATATATCATCATCCACTTATCAGGGAAAACATTCAGCCTTTGGTTCTTTTGGGATTGGCTTTTTTTCACTTAGCATGATGTTCTTCAAGAAAGCCTGCAGAGTGAGAGAAAATCTTTTCCACACACATTTCAGATTGAGCACTAATCTTCAAAATTTATAGAGAACTTACAAAACTTTACACCAAAAATACAAAGAACCCAATCAATCAATGGGCTAAGGAACTGGACACTTTACAGAAGAAGATATACAGGCAATTAGTAACTATATGAAAAAGTGTTCAACATCTCTAGTAATCAGAGAAATGCAAATTAAAACAACTCTAAGATTTCATCTTACTCCAATTAGAATGCCTATTATCAAGAACACAAACAATAATAGATGTTGGCATGGCTGTGGGGAAAAAGGCACACTTTTACATTGTTGGTGGAGTTGCAAATTGATTCAGCCACTCTGGAAAGCAGTGTGGAGATTCCTTAGAAAACTTAGAATGGACCCACCTTTTGATCCAGTTATCCCACTCCTTTGGTTACATCCAAAGGACTTAAAGTTAGCATACTACAGTAATGCAGCCACATCAATGTTTATAGCAACTCAATTCACAATAGCTAGACTGTGGAACCAACCTAGATGCCCTTCAACAGATGGATGGATAAAGAAACTGTGGTATATATACACAATGGAATATTATTCAGCCATAAAGAAGAAGAAGAATATGGCATTTGCAGATAAATGGATGGAATTGGAGAATATCATATACTCCTTTGAGCACTCTTTGGGTGCAGTTTGTGTCTCCAATCCCTGTGGAAGTCTATAGTCCAGCAGTTAGACAGTAGTTTTAAAATAAACAATGCACAGTGAGCAAAGAGAAGCAGAAAGAGAATAGGAGATGATTCCATTGCTATTCTTTGTGTCCTCTTGAAATTCTTGTTTAGGAATTTAAAACAAAATGGTACAAACTATAAGATATACTGCATATATATGTATACATACGTATGTGAGTGCACATATATCTTTCTGTAGGTTCAAATTTAGTTCATACATGCAATAGTTTACCACAATGGAATATCTATAAATTTTAATTCATTATTCTTTTTAAATGATTGACTTTAAATGGAAGAGAAAATAAAAAGCCAGCCTCACATCATCAGTGTGATTTAATTGTCATCTAAATTGTGCTTTCTATAGATACTTGAGTTTTATTAAAATTTACTTATTAGTTACTGAAGAGCCATTTAAATAAAGTGTTATTGTATTACATTATAATCACATTTCAAAACTGTTAGTGAGCATAAAACTATTCAACAAATAAGCTTTTCCTCTGTTTTTGCCCTATCATATTTACTTTCTCCCATATTTAAATTTTATTTTCTTGCTTAATAGCACAGTTATATACATAACCATACAAAAATACATATAAAGTATACATATATGTGTAAATTTCCACTGTGTTTCTTTCCAGGTCATTATCAGTGTTCTTTTCATTCATGATTATTACTGAAAATGATGTTGTGCTACAGATAAGGAATGTGCATGTGTGTGTGTGTGTGTGTGTGTGTGTGTGTGTGTGTGACTCCCTGCCTAGGGATATTATAGAAAACCTAATTAGAACACTTTACCCCCATTGGATATAAATATATATCCCTAGGCAGGGATTTGCTCAATGGTGAAGCAAGTAAAGCCAAACTGTTTTGGAGAAGCCAGAAGGGGCCTGGAGATTGACCCTTCTTACCTACCTACACCATCTTTGCAGCCCCAAAGACATTAGGTCAATCTCCTTAGCTTCCTCTTCCAACCACGACCTGACTGAATCTGAGCCTTGTCACCCACATTCAAACCACCATCATATCTCACTGCAACAACTTCTGGACTATTTTCTGCTTCCATACCTGTCCCCGCTATAGTGCATTTATTGCTGGTACAGTTAAGAGTAGCATTGTTGGGGTGCTACTCTAGTCATACAGCATGACCTTCTCTGTCTCCTGCTTCAGCAGACTGATGTTAGCATCTGCGTCCCTTCACCCTCAGAATAAACTATGTTCCTCACATTAACCTTGACACCCCAGGTCATCAATCCCTGCCTGCCTCAGATATATCAGCTCCACCCTGGCCTCTGTGCTGTCATCCCAACACACCAAGTTCATTTGGGTCTTAGGGTATGGCATTTCTTTTCCCTCTACCTGGCCATTCCATTCCCAAATCTCCAAGTGACTCACTCCTCCTACTACTCAGATCCTACTAATGTCCCCTCCCTAGGTACACATCCTGACCATCCTGTCCATGCTATTTAAACCAGGCTGCCTCACTGTGTTATCACTGGGTGTCCAGATGGGGTCCATGTCCTTGGTGTTTGGAACAAAGAATTGAGCAAAACACACACAAGTTACAGCCAAAGTACAGATTTATTGGAAGTGGAGGTACTCTACCACTCCATAAGGTAGAGAGGAGTGGGCCTAGCAAGAAAGAGAGGCTGAAGGCCCCCATGTCTGGAAATTAATGTCTCATATGCTGAGCTGTGAGGCATTCTCTTTCTTTTGCAGACAGGATTGAAGACGTTATCCCATTTGCTCCCATTGGTTACCTTATGATACCTGATTAGAACTTATACATTTTCCCCCCATTGGTTATTTTAGAAAACCTAATTAGAATACTTTACCTCCATTGGCCACCTTAAAATATCAAATCTGCAGTGGGATTTGTCATCGTGATAAGTCCTCAGTGGCAGGAGTTATCATGGTAACAGGGACTTGACTTTCTCCCTGTCCTGTCCTCCAGCAGCATCTTTCTTATACCTTCCCTCCACCATCTTGGTGTCCCTGAACTCACATTACCTAATGCTTTAGTTATTAAGCATTTGTTTACTTATTTATAGATTTACTCTGTTCCCCACTGAAAAGTGAGTAATAGGATGTTGCAGTAATTTATATTTTCTTCTTCACTGCTATAATTCCAGAGCCTGGAAACATGGTGGGCACCTTATGGGCTCTCTATAAATAATTGTGAAATGGTTGAATGATGGATCTCAGAGTCTTCTTTGAGTCCTATGTTTTCTGTGACCAGCTGTGAATTGTCTATCTCCTGTGGGATGCTGTGCTAGGGGCTGGTAGTTTTCTGTCTTCATTTCAAGAGGGCTTCTGATATGAATTAGGGAAGACTCAGAATGGATGGGTAATCATAACAGCTTCAACTATCATTAAATTATTAAACTATATAACAGGAAACAAAGTGGCTAGTCAGAGAGTGAGAGTGAGGCAGGGCATGAGAAAGTGATCAATGGTTAAAGGAATTTGGTTGATCACAAGCCCAGTCCCATCCAAGGTTAGTTTTAATTATCACCCACATAGTTCATATAAATAAGAGAGTATCCCAATACTATTTACCCCAATTTTTAGAGTTTTCAAAGTTTCTTATTCCTTTAAAAATTTTTTAAAATTCTTGTTTGCTGGGTCTTATTATCCTTATTTTACAAATGAGAACAACAGGTGCAGAGAGGTAAAATTCTCACATAGCACAATTGAAAACCTTTTGAAGGTAAGGGGTCTAATGCAAAAAAGTGCCCGGAAGGCAGTCTGGTATCCATAGGAAAGATACTGAACACAGATGGACTTTTGTCACTGGCCACCCGATGTTGCCCTGGTTCCTCTCCCCTGGAATCTGCTTTCCTGCATATTACTCTCTTCAACTCTGAAATGGAGTTTGACTGGAATCACTCATTCCCAAACATGGGTGCACTTCAGAATCACAGGGTCCTGGCCTGATCTAGTAGATGCTATTTCAGTAGGCCTGGCATGAGACCCAGCATCACCAGGAGAGTTGCTTGCCTAAATGGGTTTATACCTGTTGTTCTGGTGCTGTTTCTGAAGAGCCTCTTTTTCCTCTAAAAGGTCTAGGTTCATCTTTCTCAAGGTCCTCTTCCAGCCTGACTTCTGCTTGTATCACGGGAGCAGAGAATGTCCCCAAGGTGTGAATGGTAGGATGTGTGTCTCTTTGATCCAGGCGCAGTGGATGGAAGGCAGTCAGTGGTGCCTTGGGGTAGTTTCTCATCCTCATACAGATCAGCCCTTCTGAGTAGGAGTTGCACCTGTAAGGAGAATCAGAAAGGCTAACACAAACTTTTGGGGTTCACGTGAGCCAGATAAACTTATTTCCTAGCCAGGTAATAACTCAGCCACTTCCCCATTTCACAAAAGCAAAATTGTCAAGTGTTCCTTAATTTTGTTCATTTTTCTTTACTCTTGTTAGATTGTCAATCACTAGTATATGTATGGGATGACTAGTTTCCTGGGAAGAAAACATTCTGGTTGTTTTGTCAGGGGCCATATGACCGTTTAATAGTGCTACAATTTTGAAAATAAAGATTTCAGATAAAATACATGGGTATATATACAACACCCAGAAAAACAGCATTTGGCTTCGCCTCTTCTCCTACCTTTTAATAAAACATTTAAAAATTGAATGACAAATTGCATTTTATCATTAAAGAATGTCAATCAAGGTCATCAACTGCAGCATGTTTTTCAACCCCTTCACTTTGAGGGTCTATGGTTCCTTAGGATGACTCAGGGAAACCACATGATGAGTTTGCAGTGGAAATGCTGCCACTCTGTTTATAATTACAGCCTTCACTGAGTGCAGACAGTCAGTGGAAGGACCACAGCAAATAGCCCCAATTAGAAAATGACATGTTTGCTGACAATGCCTCAAACAAAGGCTTTCCTTAGCAACCTGACATTCTAACACCCCACACGTGCCTTTTTTTTTTTTTTTAACTGGCTGGACAAAAATGTGGGAAAAACAAAAAACAATAAAAGTCTTGGTTTGCCCTCCAGAGGCCCTTGCAGGGATCAATTATCTTGCAAGCCCAAATCATCCAGCAATGGTGTTCACGCTCCACTTCTTACAAATGCAGACATTGGTGCATCCTATATGGAAGTCCTTGGTCCCAGGCTGGGATCTAGAGTGGAGCTTAGGGAGCAAGATATTTTGTGTGTGTTCCATTAGGGAGCAAGGAAGGGAAGATGGAGAGGGATGTGAAGAAGCCTGAAAAAAAATTCCTTCTCTTCCCTCTTCCTTTTCCCCAACACAAGAAAGGAAATAATGACCTTGCCTATTTTTATTATGACAACTATGCTCCTTAACCCCTGGGATAATAGGAATGCAAGTAGGATTTTGGAAATCAGTTTGAGAGTGACAAAATTAGTTATAAACTGAGGCACCAGATAGGTCAAAATCCTGGGTTTTTATCAAGGCAGGAAACTCAACAGTGGAAAAATTTTATGATCTTTCATAGGGAATCCCTCTGCTTTGATAAAAGTAGTAGTAATAAAATAAAATTGTGCAGAATGAGATTGGATTATGTTATGTGCATGTACAGGTATGATTTTGGCATATCATCTATGGTATAATTATAATGAATTGATAAAAATAAATAAATAATATTAAAATGGAAATAAGATAATAATGATAATGTTTCTGCTGATAGTAATGTCACAATGTTACCAAATGGAAGGACTCATGGCACATAATCATAAAACAACTTTACTTTTGTTTCTCCCAGTTCCTTTAAATTTGCTTGGTTATAGGGAGGTTGTCCTTTGTACTTGTATTAAAACCCAGAAAGTGCTGGGGAGTGATACTGACCAAATTATATTATTATACTGTGTGCATGTACAAATATGTAACAACAAATCCCATCATTATGTACAACTCTAATGCACCAATTTTAAAAAGTAGAAAAAAGACAATGGTTGTAAAAGTCAAAAACCAAAAACACTTGATTTGGGGGTTTTTCTTGACCAGAAACAAACAAAAAACCCCAGAGAGGCTTGCAGACTGCTCTAATCACTCTTAGTTAGAAAACTGCAAGTCAAACGGTCTCAATTCAGTAGTTAACAATTTCCAATTCTGGATAAAGTGAAGACAGAAAATACCAAGTGTTAGCAGCAAATATCTATAGCAACCCAAATCTCATCGTTACTGGTGGAACTGTAAATATTATCATCATTTTTAAAAACTGTCAGGCATTATTTACTAAAATACACACACGTTATGGTTTTGATGTGAGGTTTCCCCAAAAAGCTCATGTGGGAGACAATACAAGAACATTCAGAGGTGAAATTGTTGGGTTATGAGAGCCTTAACCCAATCAGTGAATTAATCCCCTGACAGGATTAACTGAACTGAGTGGTAACTCAAGGCCGGTAGGGTGTGGCTGGAGGAGGTGGATCACTGGGGACATGCCTTTGGGGTGTATATTTGTTTCTGGCAAATGGAGAGCTCCCTTTCTGCTTCCTGATCATCAAGTGGGCTGCTTCCATCTGCCACACTCTTCCACCATTTTGTCCTGTCTCACCTTGAGCCCCAAGGAATGGAGCTGGCTGTCTGTGGATTGAGACCTCTGAAACCTTGAACCCTCAAATAAACTTTTCCTCCCCTAAAGATGGCTCTTGTCAGGTCTTTTAAATCACAGCAGTGACAAAGTTGACTAATACACACACACACACACACACACACTCACACACACACACGCATGCACACACACACAATGTTCTACAACCCCAGCAATTCAAACTATATAGGTATTTACTTAATGGAAATGTGTACATAGATTTACCACATGCCATGTATTAAAATTTTCAGAGAACAAGATGTATAACAATCTCAAATTGCAAACTACTCAAATTTCTATCAACCTGGAGGGCTAAATACATTTAGGTGGAGTCATTCAAATAAATCCTACACAGAGAAAGCTCAGTCCACACAGATAGGCAAAACCATAGAGGACTCTCATTAACATAATGCAGAGAAAAGCCACACACAGAAGTATATATAAGATTCCATTTATAAAACACAAACAGGCAGACTGAGTCTATGCCTTTACCTGTATTATAGTAGTTACCCTGTGGTAGAGCTGGGAGAGAGCCTAAGAGGTCTCTGAGTTGCTGGAGATTTTGTCTCTTGATCATGAGGATTGCTTCAAAGGTGTAGTCTGTGTAAAGTTATTGAGCTGTCGTAAGTTTCCTTTTTTTATGTACATACAGAAACTTTTAATACAACATTAAAAAAATCTTTGGTCCTACTTACAGTTTTCAATCTGGTTCAGAGTTAAGGCTTTTCTCCCCACTCTAGGTAGGCCTATAGCAGGTTGAGTCTTTTGCTCTGAAGGAAGTGGTGTGTGTGTGTGTGTGTGTGTGTGTGTGTGTGTGTGTAGTGGGTGCACACTTACCTCTCATGCCTTGGGGTTTGGTTGGAAACAGTGAAGCGGAAATGTAAGAGCCAAAAAGTTCTTAGTTGACTGGTTTGAAGCCTGCAGAGTGCTTGATGTTCTTTCAAGGTTACAAGCACTGCCAGGTACTCTATTGGCTAATGGTTCACAGTTGTTCCCCTTTGAGGAGAATTTGCCTGGGGCCAAATGGAAGCCACCTTTCCTGGTAATGATACTCTCTCTCCCACAACTCCCTCCCTCCTACACTGCTTTTCCCAACCAATGATCCAATGACTGACTGACAGGGAGCTAAATGCCTATGCCCTTTTCCCACAAAGGCCAGTGAGAATCCAGCCTCTAGCAGAGGCCAGAGTCTTGTTGGCCCTACTGCCTTGCCTATCCTGCTTTCCATTTCTCTAACTTCCCTTTCCCTGAGAGCACTCCCTGAGTAAACCACTTCGTAAGAATCCCTATTTCAGAATCTGCTCCAAGGAAGCCTAACCAAAGACAGCTGACTTTGAGCTCTACAAGCCTGGTGGAAGATGAAGATGGATCCTTTCCCCTGGTTTCTTTGTAGGGCCTCTCTGTTTACTGGTGGTGTCGAATCTGTGGCTCCTCTGACCTTGCTAATTCTTTCCTTTCTAGTGATCCCATGTTCCTCATTAGTGCCTGGAAGCCTCAGCTCCCTCACATTTGGTCCTTGGAAATACTATGAGTATCTCTAGGAGAAGAGGCCGCCCAGTGCTGTCATCTCTCACAATCTAAGGGTGGTTGACAAAGGGAAGGCACCCCATTGTTTTCCTAATATGAGGGTACATATAAAAAACCCTATATCACACCCTTGAGGCTTTTTTTTAAGACAATTGAGCAGAGACACAGACACCCCTCCGATCCCAAGCTCTTTGCTGGTTATGGGGTGTTCATAGCACAGACTTCTCCAAAGAGAGGATTATGAAAATGTAAAATTGTTATTGGGTGGCTGTTTGGATATCTTTTGTATCTTCTATTTGTTATATCTTGATACCATAACTAAAACTTCCTATTAATACCTTAATATAAGTGCTTTAGAATTTACCAGAACAGGTCTTTTCTTATACATTATTGCTTTATTCATTAGTGCCAGAAGTATCTTGATAGTTCTCATAGTTTTTTGTGGGACCCATCAAGTCTTTGAATTCTCCACATGATTTATGGCAGAAAGAAAATCTGAATGGTACTTCTCAGCTTTGAGAGGACCCCTGTAGATACATGAGAACCCAGAATGTAGCTCTTACCATCTGGTATACCAGGGCTGTCCTTTCCCGTATTATATTGCAAATCTACCTGGTAAGATATGAAGTTCCTGAGGCAGCTTCTATCTTGAGATGCCGGGGAATGTGATAAACTGAAAATAGCCCTGATAACTCTGCCTTCAAGTCCCAGTCTAATGAAGTCTTTGGTCCTCTGTCTCCTCAACTTCAAATGAAGGAGTTGTACCATGTGACCCCCATGATTCCCTTTAACTCTGAGATTTTGGTTTTAACTGTCTTGAATTCAAAGGATAGACTGAATCAACTAGTTAGGTTAGAAAAAAATAGTTGACGCAACACACGTATTTGGAGACAGGCTGAGTCTGACCAGTATTCGTCATGACATCGTGATGAGATGGGGAGGAGCAGGGTATTTGAACAAGTGTCAACCTTGGTGATGCACCTGTGATTCTTCTTTTAGATTCCTTGGAACAGTCTTGGGAAAAAACAGTTTAGCAACAACGTAGGTCAGAGACATAGGGCCCCTTTACAAATAGCAACTCTGTGGGTTCTTATAAACAGATCTGATGCAGTTCCTATTTTAATTGAATCACCCACTTGGCAACTGAACAACAACAGTAAACTGCTTGTTGCTGGCCTGTGTCTCTGTCCAAAACAAAAATAAAAGAGTTTTCTCTCAAAGGCTTCTGAGCTTTTGCTTTATTAAGAAACTTGACAAATATAGTTTACTAAGTGTGTGGTCCATCTTGGATTTAAAGGTTCGCAGTGATAAAAATGCCTCATTTTTGCTTTGATAAGAGAGAAGTCAAGAAAATGGGTGGTGCATGGTTTCTTGACTCAGATTCCTGAGTCTGGGTATTGGTCCTTCTAAAACTGTGCTGATGTTCTAGACCTTTCTTCCTGCTGCTCCTTACTAGAGCGGCCCAAGCCTTTGCTCATGTGTGCAACCTTTTCAGAGCCCTGTTGACAGGTTTGAAAATAAAGCCAGCGATGTAAAGAACAACATGCAAGTCAGAGGTAGATGAAAATCAACCAGTTTGGCTCTACAGTTGTGGGGATTAGCAAGGATCAGCTGTCCAGCCAGGCTGCTCCCGGGAGGCAGGCCTCCTCTTGGCTGGGGCTCCGGCAGTTGGGCACATTCTGCCCCAGCTGTCTGCTTGCTGCTCTGGGCCATCTCTGTCCATTCTCAGACACTCTTGAGCTGTCCCAGAATGCCAGAGCACATGGGCTACCAAATTGCCCAGGTGAACCTAAAAGTAGTTGAAGATGTAATGCTTGAGGAGGGCCCTTTCCTTTCCCTTCACAGTGAAGGGCAGAGTTTGTGCTGGGGCAGAGCCCTAGGACTGAAAGCAGAAGTGGGAAAGGCAGAGAGAAAATCCCACCAGGGCAAACAACCCCAGCAGGCACTGCTCAGAGTCAGGTTGTGTACTTCTAGATCTTGAGAGGAAGAATAAAACTACCATTTGAAAGCAAGACTCAGGAATTCTGAGGTTTCCATGATCTGCTCCTACTCTAGCCCTGGAGGTGGGTGGAGCATCCCCTTTTCCTCCTATTTTCCCATTTCTTCCTGCTTTTTATTTACTTTTGTGAGCAAAAGAAGTTTCTTTCTCCAAAAGAGGAAGATTACACAAATATGTGAAAAACTTTCTGGAAAACAAATAAGTAAAATAATTTTCTGATATTGAGTAACAGCATATAATCTGAAAAGAACCCAAATGGTGATAGAAACAATGAGAGTACTTTGCAGTGTTGGATCATCTACATGAAACACGTGTGGTGATCTCATTTTAAAAATGTGTCGGCCCTTTTGGAAGCTCACCCCTTTCCCTCTGCAGCAGAGTTTGCTCAGCCCAGGTACAGCATGGTTGTCTGCTCCATTCCAATCAAGCCCCTTCTAGGATAGGCAATGGGACTAGAGAGGTTACAAAACTGAGCTTGGGACTTCTAGTCTTCTCATCAGATAGAAAGTTTTCAAACATGCTTTTCTCATAACTGGATTGAATGACCAAATTGGCATCCTGAAACTTTGTGGTTCATTAAAATGTCCAAAATCATCTGGTGATCTCAAAGAACTGATGCACCAGAAAAATTTGAAAACAGGAATAGAAAATTACTCCTCTGGAGAAGGGAAGACTGAGAAGTTCTGTGAGTGGGTATAATGGAAGTTCCTGTCCTTAGAGAACCTATGGACTAGGTGAAGAGTCGGAATGTACCCTGATGAAAATCAAGTGACAGCAAAGACTACTCAGAGTATTTGAGAAACTGCCTTTTCTTCCAGAATATGCTCTGCGATTCAGCCAAACTAGGCCACCAGATATTCTTTGTCCTGGGCATCCTTGTCTTTGTTTAAATGATTCCCTCTTCCAGCAATGTATTTCCCACAGTACTATTAACAGCCAACATTTCTTGAGAAATATGTAATAGACAATGCATTCAAGGTATAGGCATAATATCAATTCTCTCATTTAATCCTCTTGACTGCATGAGGAGGTAGGGGTTATCATTGACTCCATCTTAAAGCTGAAGAAACTAAAGTGCAAAAGCTTAAGTAACATGCCCAAGGTTGCTCTGGGAATGAGAGGCAGAGCTGAGCTCCATCTTAGGCAGCTATTCCCAGACACTCAGCCTTTAGTCCATAAGTGTATCAATAGATAGAGCATGACTGTCCCAAGAATCCTTCCAGGACCAGTTTGAGTTCATGAGACTTTCTTTCCCCAGGATAAAGCATTCTCTTGTTTCTGACCTCAGGGTACAGACTGGTGTCTTGATTCTGATTTGACATTTCACACTGTACTACATGAGAACCATTGTGCTCTGTCCATGCTTTGTCAGGGTCTGATAGTGGAGCGTCATTCCTTCCTCATGTTGCCTTAGTCAGGGCTCAATGACTCTCCCTACTGATCTGACTAGGGTATGAACGAGTCAAATAAAAAAGAAAGTGAACATTTATTAAGTTTCTGTGATGTATATAAATTATTTCATTTTACCTATAAAACATTTATTATTTTGCCTTTCAATAAGGAGCAGTCTCAGGAAGATTAATAACTTTTCCTCAAGCCACAAATCTAGAGAGGCAGGGTAAAATCATGCGGCCCTTTTGTCAGATTCCCCATAGCCTGCCATATGACCTTCACCTCCAAGCCAGTGGAAGAGTGGGAATGGAAGGGAGAGCCAGTGTTGGATACTGGCACGGCTTGAGAGTACTTTTTGGAGGTGAACTTCTCAGGAATAGGTCTTCCTGGGAGCTGTGATTCCATCTATGTGAGTCACACCAGATCATAGGAGATCAAAGCATCAGTAGTGGGAAATAGCTCCAGTCCAGGAAAAGCTATTTGAGCCCAACAACCCCAAAGCAAGTTTAGTCCCTTGTTCCTAAAGCTGATATCAAATACGTGAAACATCATATGTAATCAGAGTACATGAGCATTTGTACCACTTTGCACAATTAAAACTAGGTTCTGCTATTCCTGGGAAACATATTTTTAGTTTAAGCTGGTGTGTAATGAGATCTTAAAAATAACAGCATGAAAGGTGAGGCTAAGTGTGGGGGGCTGAGTTCACCCCAGTGCTGAGGCAATAAAACATTATTCATGGTCCATTTAAAGCTCTTCAGCCCTGGGCCAACTTTTTGGCTTGAACAGAAGTGTGGTTCATCCTATTTGGACCTAACTCAGTTTCCATCTAAATGGTGGTGGTCTGAGGGACAGGAACTCAGCATAGACTATTAGAGGAGTTTTATAGTTGCTGAAGGACTTTGGGACCAGTTTTTCCCTGAGGGGCTCTGGTTACACTCAGGCGAGAGGTCTGGCTCTCAAGTGTTGAGACCACCCCACAGCCCAGCGAACTCGCTGCCCTCCAGCATGATGGCTCTTCTCAGAATCATGCTTCCCAAGCCTTGGCAGCCCCTTTGGCTGCAGCAATAATAAATGATTGCCCAGTTGGCAGTGGGAAGGTTGGGGCATGCCTAAAACCTCAGACACAGAATATGGCACCCAATAGCATGAGGAAATCATGATACGAACCTCATAACAGATGTGAGAAACTTCAATAATTTTTAATTTTAGTAAGTCAAAGCTTTGGAGGGGATATAGTTTTCCTGGACATAAAAATACTATATTAAGTGTACCACCCACAGTTCTTAAATACACACACACACACACACACACACACACACATTTTCACACTCAAAGTATACACCAGCCATGTGTATGCTCAGTGCCAGGGCTCCTGGTCTTTTGCTTAAGGGAGATCTGACATCAGCAGCAGATGGGCATTATCAAGTTTCTTATCTCATCCTTGTCATCCAAAAACATGATTTCTCCTATCCTTGGGGCTGTGCTAATGAGGCTGAAGTTACAGGACTGGGTTTTGTTGATGATCCAGTTGACTTACCTCTCTTTGTGGTTATATGTAAGGTTTGCTTGCTTGTTTATGTTTATTTAACTCAAACTGCACTAAAAAATGGATTGGGGTAAGACCAGAGACTCTGTTTTACCCATTACCTCACAAATATCTTGCTTTGACTGTACACAGGGTTCAGCACAAGCCAATCCACTAGAGGAAAAAAATACCCTTAACTGGTCTTCATTGTCCATACTGGTGGGGATAGTATAGGGAGGTTAGCACCAAGTGGGCTAAATTAACCCCAAATCTGTCTATGTATCTCAACTCAAGGCAATCCCAAGAATAGATTATGTGACCTTGGACATGTATAGGACATTTGACTGCACTTGTAGTTCCTTGTTCACAGACAGGCAAGAGCCATTTAAAATTATTTTACAACTTGTGTATATTTTCTAAATTATTACTTTTTTCTGTGCTCAAATGCTTATTGTGCTTCCTAGGGCTGAGGTGACTAATTCCATTTTTGCAAATATCTGACTATTATTATCAGGCTGAAATAGACTCTCACCTTCCTTATCTAGCCAGAGAAGCCTTGGATTTAATGGTAACAGGGCACTTTAGATGATCAAGTCCAACTCCACCATTTTTTGAATTGATATCAAAACTCTGGTTGGAGAAATGACTTGTTCAACATCACCTAGTTTTGATTTGGAGTTAATGACTCAATCTTTATTAACTTCTACTGTCAGTTCCATCAGTAAGAGCTGCTCTATTCAGACTTTTATTTCCTATTGATTTTCTTTCTGTACCCCTTTCCTCCCTAGACAACATATTGAGCATTATCTGTTCTCATTCTTTCTCAATAAGTCTTTATCCAAAACCTCTATCAGGAAGGGACCAGACATACATACTTATACTCTGACACAAATGACTGATAACAGTTGCTTCCTTATTTGCATATCTTATAGAGATTAAACTGAGTTCAAATGTATTCAAATCTAGTAATAAAATTCAAGGCAGCCTCAGGCCAGTGGGAGGGATTTGGGGGAGCTAATGATTAAAATCATACCATGACTTGAAAATTAGGAGGTCTAACTTAGACCTGCCAAAGAATTGTGGGATGATAGCTCTGGCGGGGACCATTAAGTCATGTGGTTTGCTAATAGATACTGAAACGGAAATCCATGGGGGAAAAGTGAGTCTCCCTCATGCTCAAGGAGCTTGTAAATGACAGCAGAAAAGGGGCTGTAGGATTTTCACAAAGGTAAAATGGGCACAACTGGAAAAAGAGATCTATCATTTGGCTGTTCATTTATTAATTCTTCTATTTTGGTATATATATATATATCTACTGTGTCCAGCAGCACCTGACACTGAATGTCAAACAGAGACATAGATTCTGCCCTCTTGGAGTTTATAATCAACGAGCTGGGAACTAGGGGAAGAAAGGCACATGAATACCCAACATACATTTACAAATTGTGGTAAGTGCTCGGAACAACAATGCAGTGCTGTGAGAGAATGGGAAGAAGCAGCTCATTCAGGCTGGCATTCTGAGGAGTGCCAGCCGGTCAACTCACTGTCCTTGTCTTGCTGGACTTATCTCTTAACTTTGACACAGCTGATTAGCCCCTCCCTCTTGAAATGCTTTCTTCATTTAGCTCTGGGATATTTTTCTTTCTTTTGGTTTTCTACCACTCTGGTTCAAATGGGTACCATTTTTTTTTTTTTTTTTTTACCTGGATTATTGGAAAATTTCACCTGGAGTCAGAGCCAAAGTCCTGGCAGTGGCTGTGAGCCCTGGCCCCTGCTGTCTCTGTCTCTATCTTCCATCACTCCTTCCTTCTCTCCCTGGTGTCTGTATTTTCTCTTGACTGGAGGCTCTGGGCCTTCTGGCTAGTGCTCCATCCACAAACACTCACATAGCTTGTTTCCTTACATCCTGCAGGGCTCTGCTTATCCACGAAGCTTTTAGTAAGGCCTTTCTCATTTTACCGAGGAAATGAGAACACACCCCGGATCCCATTATCTCACCTTGCTTTTTCTTGCCCTTAGGAATTACCACCACATGACTGGTCTGTATTTATTGGATTTGTTGTTGTTATTGGTTTACTAATTGTTTCTTTTACTCTTATCAAGAATGTAGACTCTAGGTTGGCAGGGAGTAGTCTGTTCCCTTCTTTCTCCCAGTGCCTAGAACAATGCTCAATAAATATTTGTTATATGAATGAATGAGCAAAAACTGAGATGTCCAAAGGGTCAGCTAAAGGGCTATCAAGAGCTGTCTGTAGAAAGCCACCCTACTAGGGTATTCTAGGTATAAAAAAAATGAGGGCATGGAGCTTGGTCTAGAGAACCTAAAAGAAGTGGAGCGGAAGAAATTGGCAGAAGCCACCTTGGGCAGAACCTTGAAGCCATGATTAGAACTTGGAATATGAGCTTGAGTGAGATGGAGGGCAGAAGGCGGGCTTTAAGCAGGCACTCCCTCTAATGTGGAGATCCACACAGGTGCGGAGGCAGGATTCATGACCTCGAGAAAGCCATTGCCAACTTAAAGCTATTCACATCCTCATGTGAAATTCTTAACTTTTAACCTCACATAGATAGTATGTGAAAATCAAATTTAAATGTTTATATTTATTCCATATAGCTACAAATTGCCTCTTTTAACAAAAAGCAGTATTTAACACTGAATTTTCACATACTACCTATGTGAGTGTAAAAAGTTAAGAATTTCACATGAGAATGTGAAAAGTTTTAAGTTGTCAAAGTATTTAATATTTAGACATATATGTACCCTATGTAAAACTTAAGTTTCCAGAATTTTGAGTAAAGAGAATTTTAAGCATAAAAAAATAAGCCATTGGAACCCTGGAGATTTAATTTCTGAAATTTTAAAATTTCATTCTGGAAATTTTAAAAACATAGGTTCACTTTTTAAAATATGTATTGGGTTACTCAAATTATCTAGTTCAATCTGGTGACTTTTGGTCATTTCTGGTTTTGGCCCTCTTTATATTGAGAAGGTGATTTGCTACAGGCAGAGCTGAGCTCAAGTGTGATCTGGTGCTTTTCTCCCACCTGGCAGAGCAGTCCTACCTCAGTTTAGTCCTGACAGCTCTCACTTCCTGACCCTGATCTCTCTAGGCTCCACACCACAGGTTTCCTTCTTTCTAAACTTGTTCTCAAAATTCTCCAGCCATACCCAGTACTGAGTCATAAGCTCTGAGTGGGGGAACAATAGCCTGTTTTACAAAACAGACACCTGATTTGTTCACTAATGCTTAGGAACTGCTGTTTTAAAATCTCTTTCATCAGAAAGATAAAGCATACCTTGCAATTTTTCCAAGAATGTCTTCAGATTAACAGGGGCCATTTAAGGTCAGTGATAGGAGGAAAATAGCCAGTCTTGGGTCTGGAGAAGTGTGTTTGTGTGGGAGCTGGACTTTCTCCTTGCTAGTGTTGTCCTTGAATGTATCTCTCAATCCATTCATGCCACATTAGGCTTTTTTTTTTTATACAATGAGATGCTTTCCTTACTTGATACAGTTATAATTAGATATGGTTATAATCAATAATAACCATTGTTATCAAATGTCATCATGCTTAAAAAAAAAAAGAAAGAAAGCCATTGCCTACAAGAGGAGCCCATACAAACACAGTTAACAGGGTAGAGAGCCTGGGGTGACCCAGGACTGTATATACCTCTTCCTTAAGAGTGAAGAGAGAAATAGAAAACAGTTTACGAAGATATTAGTTTTTAAGTGATTCCTTTTTTTGTAAAGAGCAGTTTTAGGTTTACAGAGAGTTCCCATTTCTCTTTTGTCTCCCACACACAATCACACCCCACATTATCAATACTTCCCACTAGGGTGGGACATTTGTTAAAACTGATGGACCTGTATCAGTACATCATAATCGCTGAAAGCCCATGGTTCACACTAGAGTTCACTCCTGGTACATTTGGTGGGTTTGGAAAAATGTGTAATGACACACATTCACCATCATAGCATCATACAGAATGGTTCCATTGCCCTAAAAATCCTCTGTGTTCTGCCTATTTATTCCTCCCTTCCCCTAATCACTCATGGTCTTACTGTCTCCATAACTTTGCCTTTTTCAGAATGTCCTATTGTTGGAATCAAACAGCATGTGACCTTTTCAGATTGGTTTCTCTCAATTAGTAATGTACATTTAAGTTTTTTCTATCTTTTCAACATCGGACATCTCATTTCTTTTTAGTGCTGAATAGAATTCCATTGTCTGACTGTACCAGAGTTTATTTGTCCCATTTACCTGCTGAAGGGAATCCTGATTGCTTTCAAGTTTTGTCAATTATGAATAAAGGTGCTATAAACATCTGTGTACAACTTTCTGTTTGGTTATACATTTTCAGTTCTTTGGGGTAAATACCAAGTAATGAGATAGCTGGATTAAATGGTAAGAACACATTTAGTTTCGTAAGAAACTGCCAAATCGTTTTTTAAGGTTGCAGTACATTTTGCATTCTTACCAATGAACGAGAGCTCCTGTTGATCCACATCCTCTCCAGCATTTGTTCTGGATTTGGGCCTTTCTAATATATGTGTACTAGTAACTCATTGTTGTTTTAATTTGAAATTTCCTGATGACATATGATATGAGAGATCTTTTCATGTGCTTATTGACCATCTGTCTCTCCCCTTTGGAGAGGTGTCTGTTAATGTCTTCAGACCATTTTTAAATGAGGTTGCTTGTTCTCTTGTTAAGTTTTAAAAAACAGTGCTTCATCGGCTATGTCTTTTGCATATATCTTCTCCCAGCCTGTAATTTGTCCTTTCATTCTAAGAGTTTATCTTTCTAATCTGAATCAATGAAAATAAATATATGATGAGGGGCATGGTGCCCAAGGTAGAAAAAAAGGCAGAGGCAACAGCATGCACAACAGCAGGAGTGTCTGCCATCTCAAAGAGCTGTGTGAGGCTTGAACTGCTAAATAAAAATGTGCTTTTTAAGTTTGAAGCTAAGTCTGGCTCACTCCCAAGTTCATGTCTTTTTACTACACCATACTGAGAAGTGGTTTTGAAACCATGTGGAAGGAAGCAGCTGGAGTAGGGTATGGGACCTTGGGGGCTCACAGGCACACTGGCTCATGTTTAAGAGGGAAAAGAGCATTAATTCTGACAGTGGCATTTCACAGAAGGAAAAAGTAGGGATCTAAAAGGTGAAGTCGCTTGTCGAAGATCACATGGTTTGTGAGAGGCAGTCTCTCAGTACAGATTACTAGGGCTGGTGTCAAAAAGCAAAAGGAAATGTTATTTTAATTGAACTGAATTGGGAAAATACACTTGAACTTCTTAGGAATGGAAAACATTTTATAGTTAATACATATTTTTCTTGGAATGTGTGTGTAAGTATATGTTGTATACAGTATTTCAAAGGAATCCATAAGTGGTTTACTTCTGATTCTCTGGTTTTATCAATAAGAATTCTTTATCAATTAACATTTAATGCTCACAAAAGTTTTTACTTATCCTAAGCAAAAGTTAAAAATGATATATCCACATTAGTAATAATCAAGTATGATTATATTAGACATCATAGCAATGATAATATTATAAAGATGGTATTATATATTACATATTGATGTCAGTCAGTTTTGTGTTCCAAAATCCCTGACAAGAACAACTAAGAGGAGGAAAATTTATTTTGGCTCACCATTTCAGACGTTTTGTCCATGGTGGTCCAACTCCATTACTCTGGGACCAGGGTGAGGAGGGGTATGGAAGAAGAGGTGGAAGAGTAATGTTCCATTCAGACATCCAGAAAGCAGAGAAAAGTAAAGGAGTAAGGGGTGGCAGGAAAGATGCATCCTTCCAGGGCACACCCCCTGTGACCCACCTCCTCCAGCCATGTCCCACCTACGATTACCACCCAGCCAGTCCATTCAAACTAGGATGGACTGATTAGGTTACAGCTTTCACAATCCAATCATTTCATGTCTGAACATCTTGTGTTAATTCAGGAGCTTTTGGAGGGACACCTCATATCCAAACCACGATAATATTGTATTTATAACAATATGAAATTATTATATTAATAGTAACATTAGAAATCATAGCAACACCATTAATCACTGGTATGATGTGACAGAAATCTGTCATCCCTTCATGTCCAATCCAAATGGCAACTGGTGCTGAGTTAATATAAATATAAGCACCACTCTAAATTCTCTGGCAGGCGGAATTTACTTCCCCAGAAACTCCCCCCACAGTTAAGCTGTGCTTAGTGGTAGTCTGCAATGTAATTTGGGAAACCTGTGTCAGCTACGCATTTTAAATAACAATTGAGCAACATACAGACGGCCAAATCGGAGCTGGAAGACAGCTGGAAAAAGTGTGTAGGAGGACCTGCCCATTAGGGATGGGCCTGTTTTGACCACCACAGAAGCATGTGTCTTTGTTCTGAGATCCGAAAAGGAACATTAAAGCTTCAATTAGACCATCCTCGAGTTAAAGGAGACCCATACTCAAGGCAACCATGGCAACACTCATCCTGTTACTCTAGATTAAATGTCACCAAATACTTTTTGTAAACCACAAGAGTAACTTTTTTAGGCTTTGTGGACCTTTGGGTCACTGTCACAACTACTCAGCGCTATTCCTATGGTGTGAAAGCAGCCTTCAAAAACATGTAAATGAGTGACATGACCATGTCCCAGTCCAATTTTATTTACAAAAAGAAAAAAAAAAAAAGCAGGTAGCAGTGCTGGATTTTATCCACAGGCAGTAGTTGGCTGACCCATGTTATAAATCCCTGGAAGAGAAATGTCCTAAGCTTTCCCACCAGGAAAGTTTCAACTTCTGTGGCTGGACATTCTTCACTATGTCTGGTTCATATCCTTTGGCTTTAATACAAATCCTCCTTCTACCCTCTCAGGAGGTAGAGAACATCTGTGTGGGTAGAGAACATCCTTTTGTTGGAAGGACTAACTCTGTCATGGGGAAAATGATGACAGATTGACAGAGGATTGCTAGGAGTTCTGAATCAGAGGACATGCATTCGTATCTTGGCTTCAATGCTTCACTTACATTATGACCTTAGGCAAGTTGCCCAACCATTCTTTGCCTTAGCCTTCACATCTGCAAAATGGTTGTGCTCATGAGACTAAACTCATGGTGCTGTTTGACTATCAAACGAGACATGTAAAGCACTTTAATCCAGTGCTCATTAAATGTCAGATGGAAATAAAAGGATGGAACTGATGGAGATAAAAAGCGAGATTAGCCTGACATTGAAAAATGCAATTATTTGGGGACAAATGAACATGGAAAGCATATATACAGAGACTTAGCAAAGGAGCAAAGGCAGTTGTAGAGGATGGATTGAATAAAAACCTGTCTATCCCACTATCCTTCACTATCATTCATAATACATTTCACTTTAAAATGATCTTGCCAATTTGTTTGCTTCCATATTGCTGGTCTTTCTCCACTAAAATATAAACTCCTGGAGGGAATGGTCATGTCTATGTTGTTTTTCCTTTTAGCCCCAGAAGCAGGTGTTCAACAAGTAATTGTCAATGAAAGAACAAACAAATGGGAAGATTGTCTCTTCTTCTGAGGATCCAGTTTCAAGAAAAATCCAGCATAATGGGGGAAAAAAGAGCCTGCTTTCAGCTAGCTGTTATCAGGAGAATGAATTAATGCTTCCTTCACCCTCATGACAGATATCACTGCCAGACCACCCTCCTATGTATTCTGAACTGATAAAGGATTTCTGACAGCTGTCAGACTGAGTTTTTGCTTTATTTTGTTTTGCTGTTTTTTGGTACCAGAGATTGAACCCAGGGGTGCCTAACCACTGAGCCACATCGCCAGTCTTTTATTTTTTATTATGTGTCTTTGTTCTGTCTCAGAGCCAGATTTATTAGCCAGATCTCTTGCTAAGTTGCTGAGGCTGGCTTTGAACTTGTGATCCTCCTGCCTCGAGCTCCTGAGCTGCTGGGAACCCCAACTCTCTTGCTTGTTGACTTTGTTCATACTCTCAGATTCATAGCAGGGATAAAAATGTAGACCTTCTTTATAAGAACAAGTGTTGGTTTTCAAAAACATAAAATCAAGAAGGTTGCCACCATTGTGACATCCCACATCCACCAAAGTGCTATGATGAAAGAAGAGAAAAACAACATGCTTCTTTCTCCATGGTTCATGGTTTCCTTGGTTTCCCATGTTTCTGTTTGCATCCTATTGAAGGAGAGTGATCCAAGAGGAATATTTTATTCATTCAGTCTGGCATGATCCCACAACTACCAGTAGGGTGTTTTAGGCAGGGGATACATCCTACTCTATCTTTCTTACTTTCTTGTTCTTTCTTTTCTTCCTTCTCTACATTGCACTTTTAAAGTATACTTATTGAGCAAATGACTAAATACCTCGCATAGTTCCAGACATTCATCACTCTTTAATTGGATAAAATGGATATTACCAATAAGCTAATTTCAGAACATGTGTAAAGCAACCCACCAACATCTAATCACTGAGTACTGAATGAATGCCAAATGTGGGGAAAGAGACCCCAGAGGGTTTGGTCAATGTTAAATGACTTTCTACTAGAAATGAACTTGGGCTTGGAAGGATGCCTTAGAAATCATTCAGTGAAGGGCAGATACAAATGGGAGAAGACTGAGATTTAGACAGGAGGTGAGTACCAAAGCACACACCACATAAGTTGAGTTCAGAGAGAAGAATATTCAAGATATTTTTATTGAGCAGCTACTCTGTGTGTCAACACCATCCCAAGAATTTAAAATAAACAAGGGGACTTGATTGTTGTCCTCAAATTGCTGACAATATAATTGTTGGCAGACTTTGCTAACAAACTTGCAATTCCACATTTTCTTTAAAGTACAATATCAGAAAGGAATAAAATTTCTCCAGGGAACCATCCCTTTCCAAATTACTCCCTTGAGTTGCTTAAAGTCCAGTTTTGAATTTTGACACCTCAGCACCAAGCTTCTGATGTACAGTATTTTTTCTTCTTCAATGTAGGTGGCTAACAGCAAGAGTGGGATTGAAATAGTTAATCTATTTCTAATGGCCCCATTATGAGATCCTGAGAAATGATGGTCAAGGTGTTTGGTTTTAGTTTATGGAGATGGTTTCCATAATGGCTCCCTGGATGCCACTCCCAGTGTGTGATCTCTGGTGAATCCTGACAGCTAAGGAAAGAAGGAATTGGTGAGGCATAAGATCTGTCACACAATTCTAGCATCACTCTCAGCTGGGTCATCTCCCAGCCCAGCTGTAGTGCTCCTCTGCCCCGTTTGGGACCCTCTGAGTGTGCCTAATCTTGGGCAAGATAAATTTATCTAGATTGCTAAGAGTTCTGTCTCAGAGACAGAACAAAGACACAACAGGTAGAGTTCAAGTGTTAATCCAAACAGGTTGACTTTCTTACCCAAATGTTCTTAGAATGGCATAGACATTTGTCCTTTTTCTTTCATCAGGCTGAGATTTTTCAGAAGTACATCAGTTTGAAATAAGTGACAGAGAAAAAGTTCAATTTTCTTTGTTCAAATTTATACAGGTGGCTGAGAAGGAGGAACAAGGCCACACTCATTAAGGGACCACCCAGTCTGGCTTTACACTTATGATCACAATTATTTTTCAAAGCATACATTTTTATTATGAAGACTGAGAATCAGAAAAGCCATCTTGGCCAAGTTCACAACTAAAAGAGGCAACATTAAGCCTTCAAGCCCATGTTTTCTTTCTATAATATTCAGTCTTTTCCTACCATACCACATTATTTATATTATTGGGTTATCATTAGAAAATAAATAACATTTACTTTATATTGCCCTTCAGAGGTTGATTTTTCAAGCTAGTCTTACAACATTCAACGTAACTTACATATTATACCAATTCTTCCACATGATAACAAAGCAGGAATTACTCCCAACTCATTTAATAATTACTTAACCAATGATTATGCAGAAAAGAATTACCATTCAATCTAAATCATGAACATAGATGTAGAAATCCTTGGCAAAGTATTTTGGCAAACAATATATAAAAAGGTAATGCTACGAATAGCCTAATACTGTAATCATACTGAATTATTCAAAGAAAGCAAGTTTGCTCTAGTATTAAAACTGTATGTTCATCTTATTAGATGAAGAAAAAGCACCAATAAAATTTAATACTCATTCATGAAAAGAAACTCTTAGCAAATTACACATATAAGACAAATTATTTTATCTCAAAAGGTAGCTGTGAAAAATCCCTCAGCAAATGTTATACTTGATGGTGAAACAGAAGCATTCTCCTTAAAATCAGAAACATGATAAGGTACTATGGAAACAAAATTGTCACTAGTTAACGGTAATATTTTTGTTCTACATGAAAATATTCAGATAATCTAAAGAGAAATTATTAGAACTAACGAAGAAGCTTAGCAAAGCTGTTGAATTTAAGTTTAACAATTTAAAAATTGAATCTCTGTATGCCAGCAATGAGCATTTAGAAAGTTCAAATTAAAAAAACAAAACAAAACAAAACAAAACATCATTCACCAAGAAGAGCAAATAACCAAGAATAGCCAAAACACTCTAGAAAAGAACAGGGTGGGGAAACATGTCTAATGTGATATTTTTAAAGCCATGGTAATTAAGATAGTGAACCAGCAGTGCACAGGGAAAAATAGACTAGTAGGCTAGATTAAAGAATTGGGAAACACCCTGCACATGGGAAGCTTTGGAGAAAACAGCCTGAACACTGGGGAGCAATGGACATTGGTGCTGGGAAAGCTGCGTATACATATTAAAACAGCATCAGCAACAACAACAACAAAATACAGAAATTGATATGTACCTCACACCCTTAAGATTTATCTGTGAGATGCAGAACCTTAAATACTTAGAAGGAAATTTTGTTGGACATATTTGAGCTTCAGTGTAAGAAGACAAAATCAGGCAAATACAAAATATAATTAAAATTTTGATAAATATTTAGACAAAAGTTAAAAATTTTCCAGCAAAATACACTTAAATAAAAATAAAACCAAAATAAAGTCTGCAAATGAGAAAAGGTTTTATAGCACATATAACTAACAAATGATTGGTATCAAGAAAACAAAGAATTCCTACAAATCAGTAAGAAAAAGAAACCTCAAAATAAAACATACAGATATTTCAAAATGAAGACACAGAATGTATAATAAACAGAGGGAAAATACTCATCCTCATTATTAATCAGAAAAATGCAAATTAAAACAATGAAGTATCACTTGCACCCTCAACCAGGAAGATACAAAATAAAATGGTATTAAGATACCAAGATGTGGTGTTATCAGGGACACTTCATACATTGCTGGTGGGGTGTAGGCTATTTTGCAAAGCAATTTAGCAATATAATACTTGGAATATTTGAAGGCAAACATCCTTTAAGGGTCAAATATTTCCTTTTTAGGCATATACTCTAAAGAAACTGTTTCACTCATGCATTTGAAGGAGAATGTTTAAAATAACACATTTCGTTTTAGTCCAAAATACAGAAATAACCTCAGTATAAGTTGTGACATGTAATAGATTGGGAATACTGAGAGCAGTAAAAGTGGATCATCGATAAATCTCACAAATGTAGCCAGGAACAGAAAAGCAAGTGATAAATACATAAGCAATGTTTGCACTTATATACATTCTGAAACACATAAAACTAAGCATGCTGTGTCAGGATGCACATATATGTAGTAAATCTATAAAGAAAAACAATGGAATAAGAATTACAAAACAAAAATTTGACTATTTCTGAAAAATGGGAAAGGAAAGATATGATCAGAAAGAGACACATAGGGGTACAATTTATTATTCATAATGCCTTATTTCTGTTTGGTGTGTGTGCACACATTTATTTTATTTTCTATGTAATAGATATTTTGTGTATGCCAGAGATATTCCCTCAAAATTTTAAAAGAGAAAATTTATATCATTATTGTAAATTAGTGGGTTGATGTACTGGTAATGTTTTTTTTCCTAATATACTAAAATAAAAATAGGACTATTAAAATAAAAATTAATTTTCATGTCATTGAAAACTCTCATACCCTTTGTGATATGCATACCTCACTTATAAAACCACTTCCTTAGGGAATGGTATAATGAACTATCAACAGTCCTACAAATTGATGTGACCAAAGTACTCAGTTCAACCATTTTTCCAATAGGTGTGGCTTTGGTGACAGCAAGAGACTGGGTCAAGTTTTCATCCATTTTTTTTTTTTTATCTCTAGAGCAGAAATGGCATATCCAAATGCCCACTAGGAACAGACAAATGACATCAAGGAGCTAGGTGGATAGGGGGAGTCTGAGGCACCCTTCTGAGTCTGTGTCCTCACTGCATGAGAGCTATTTATCTCAAGCTGGGTGTGACCCTTGGGCAATTCAAGCCAGGTGCTGACAAGATTAATTTGTTTTCCAAAAAAATTTAAAATTCAGATTTTATGTGAACCTCTCCTCCATTTATGTGTTGGAAATTAATTCACATATTTAAAATAAAACCCTGCAGATCAGACACTTCCATGTCTGCAAGCTGCCCCTGCCTGTGGCCTACTAGTTTGTAGTCTTACTACAGCACCCAGTGTGACATCCTGCACTCAGTAGTGGACATCTGATAAGTCTTTGCAGAGGTAGTAAATGATGTCTTAATCTCTCTGCCAATATCTGAAGAAAGAGTATGGGAGGAACATTAGAAAGTGGCTACAAAATTCTTTGCTCATCTCTGCACTGAGAGGCAATGTCATGTCCTCTCTCCCTGTCTTAGGAAGGCTTTGACTGCTTCAACTATGGAAGCAAGTGACACTGTGCTTTCTTAAGAGAATGGGAACTTCTACTTCCTGTCTGTTGGAAAATGTGCTCTGTGGGAAGCCTGTCATGAAAGAAGTCTGATTGCCCTGAGACTGTCACCATGGAAAGGCCATGTGTAGGTGCTCTAATTGGCAGTACCAGCTGAGCTCAGTCTCCTAACCATTCCTGCCAAGGTGCCAGACAGAAATAAAGCTGCTCTTGACTCTTCAGACAAGTCCATCTGCCAATGGAGCACTCTCATGGGTATTTATTTGATGCCATGAAGAACAAAAGAATTACCCAGCTCGAGTCCTACATTCATTCCTGACTTACAATTGTGTCATATGATAAAGCATTTGTTGTATTAAAACACTAAGTATTGAAGTTGTTACTTGTACATTAATAAACATCCTAAAATTGTTCATTTAGCTTCTAATTTGTCTAACCATGAATCACTACATGCTAATGAACTTTCTTTGAGGACAGAAACAGAAGACTTTTCATAAACTCCATATACATTACCTCTAGGAAAAAAAAACCTGAACAATTCTGTAGAAAGATCACAGTCACAAAAGGGTATGGTGACTGAGGTTGAGTTTGGGAAACCAGAGGCTGAACCTTACATAGGATTGCTGTATGATCATGAAAAACATTCATTTCACATGAAAAACATATTTAAGGAGTTGTGGGTTATTTAATTAATTTTAAAAGTCTGCTCTCTAATCATAGGCTTGCTGTAACAAAACCACTTTCCTGGAAAATGTAAGGAATTCAGACATAAGCATGATCTGTGAGTGAGGAAAATCCAGATTTTGTGCAAAAGGTCTAAAGTCATATCACCCGACCATGTTCATCAAGAACATGGATTCAAGCTAAACCAATTCTTAGCAAGAAGAGTGAAGCAGGGGGTATCACAATACCAGACCTTCAACTGTACTACAGAATAATAGTAACAAAAGTGGTATAGTATTGGCACCAAAATAGACAGGTAGATCAATGGTACAGAATAGAGGACACACAGACAAACCCACATAGATAAGTTATCTCATACTAGACAAAGGTGCCAAAAACATATAATGGAGAAAAGATAGCCTCTTCAACAAATGGTGCTGGGATAACTAGAAATTCATATGCAGAAAAAAGAAACTAAACCCCTATCTCTTACCCTGCACAAAACTCAATTCAAAATGGATCAAGGACCTAGGAATTAGACCAGAGACCCTGTACCTAATAGAAGAAAAAGTAGGTCCAAATTTTCATCATGTGGGCTTAGGACCAGATTTCCTTAACATGACTCCTAAAGCACAAGAAATAAAAGAAGGAATCAATAATTGGGATAGATTCAAACTAAAAAGCTTTTTCTCAGCAAAGGAAACAATCAGCAATGTAAAGAGAGAGCCTACAGAGTGGGAGAAAATCTTTGCCACACACACTTCAGATAGAGCACTCATTTCCAGAATCTATGAAGAACTCAAAAAACTTTACCCCAAGAATATAAATAACCCAATCAATAAATGGGCTAAGGAAATTGGGCAGACACTTTACAGAAGACCTACAAGCAATCAACAGATTTATGAAAAAATGTTCAACATCCCTAGTAATAAGAGAAATGCAAATCAAAACCACCTTGAGATTCCATCTCACCCCAATTAGAATGTCTATTATCAAGAATACGAGCCACAATAGGTGTTGGCAAGGATGTGGGGAAAAAGGTACACTCATACATTGCTGGTGGAATTGCAAATTAGTGCAGCCACTCTGAAAAGCAGTGTGGAGATTCCTTAGAAAACTTGGAATGCACCCACCATTTGACCCAGCCATCACACTCCTTGGCCTATACCCAAAGGACTTAAAATCAGCATACTACAGTGATGCAGCCACATCCATAGTCATAGCTGCTCAATTAACAATAGCTAGATTGTGGAACCAACCTAGATGCCCTTCAATAGATGAATGAATAAAGAAACTGTGGTATATATACACAATGGAATATTAGTCAGCTGTAAAGAATAATAAAATCATGGCAGTTGCAGGTAAATGAATGGAGTTGGAGATTGTCATGCTGAGTGAGATTAGCCGATCCCCAAAACCAAAGGCTGAATGATTTCTCTGATAAGTGGATGATGATACATCATGTGGGGTGGGTGGGAGGCAAGAATGGAGGAAGGATGGATTGCATAGGGAAAAAAAGGGGGTGGGATTGGGGAGGGGGGTAAGAATAATAACAGAATGAGACAAGCATCATTACCCTATGTACATTTATGATTACACAAATGGTGTGACTCTACTTGTGTACAACCTGAGAAACAGCTGTACCCCATTTGTGTACAGTGAATCAAAATAAAAAAAAAAAATAGACTATGGATTCATGCTATCTGCAGAGCTGGGGATAATGCTTTAGGGGCATCACAGTTCAGAAGAGGTTTGGAACCCCTTTGAAAGGGCCAGCTGCTTTATTCAAAGAGAAGAGGTCATCTAAGAAAAAGTATGAGAGGTCAGCATATGGAGGAAGTTCTTTGGAGAAAAGAATGGAATGGCCAACATAATGGTCTAGAGGAATCTTATTTGCATGAGAATTAGTACAGTTCTGAGAGTAAAACAATAGTTTGGCATTTTAAACTATCAATATTAAGGGACCCGGACGAGTGAGGTTAAGGTTTCACATATGGTGTACAAGTGTTGGCACAGACTCAGACGATAAAATTGAGCTCTGTCATCTCAATGCTGTTCCAGATGGGCAGGACAGACATTGTCTAGAAAGTGAGTGAGCTGACCCCTGGGCTCCCTAAGGGATGAAAGTTGACTGGTGGTGTTGCCAAAAACTCTGTCCTTGTCCCCAATACCCATTCAGTAAGAAAGACCCGATTTTGAGAAAAAGGAATAAAAAGGATTGCTGCCTTGCCATCACAGCAGAAACACAGGGGACTCCTGTCCCAGAGGATGTGATTCTGTCCCTTAGGGGGAATGGTGTGTGTGGGGGGGTGGATTTTAAAGGAGCTCTTCAAAGGTTACATTCTAGGTGTGCCCAGAGAGGGAGTCCCAGGGTACCCTGATGGTGTGTTAATATTCATTCACTTGTTAATTTGGGACATAGTCGGGCATTGTCTCCTTCCTGTGGAACACTTATAACTCAGGGTAATCTTGTTCCCTGCCCCCAGGTTGGGGAGGAGGAGAGGGAGAAGAGGCAAAGGAAAACTTGTTCCTTTTAAAAATAAGCCTCAGTGCTATATTCAAAAGGTGAAATAGACCACTTTTACAGAGGCAGGAAGGGTTTTCCATGGGCACTGAATGATGCCACTTCCATTGTCCTTCACATTAATCCTCAGGAAACTCTTCCCAAGATTGGACTGTAGAGAGTAGAGATTATGAGTGCAACACATTTTTAATATAATGGAGACTATAAGAAACAGAAAAGCAAAGCCCTCTGGTAGGAGGGCTTGGAAGAAATGTAACAACATAGGGGAAAGAAGTCCAGCTAAGCAAAAGGTACACCTACAGCATCAGCCATAGTGGGAGCTGCTATGATCTATTATTATCTATTTCAGTAGGGACAGCAGCAGCTACAGAGCAGGGCTGCCTGGAGGCAAGCAGAGACTGTGCTGGCAGTGGATTAGTGGAACTCCAAGGCTCCCAAAAACATGTTAGAAGCTCTGGATTCATGGCCATTTCTACAAATATCCTTATTCCCCTCTGTGAGAGGCACTGTCCTTGGTCCTTAGGACAGAATGAATGAGCGGTAGTCTTACCCTCCAAATGCTGCTAGTCTTGTTTACAGAGAGGTCACATGAATTATTCTGAAAGAAGTGTTGTCAGAAAAAGACATTCCAGAAGTTATGGGAACACTGAGGAGAAACACATAATCCAGCTCAGGGTGTAAGTCAGGAGAGGAAAGAAGGGTGACTGAATGGAGTTTTCAAAAACATTAGTAGGAGCTGGCTAAGTTACAGTTGATAAGAGTATTCCTGGCAGAGGACATAGTATTAGCAAAGTTGCTGAGGTGTGAAATAGTGCTGCATGGAATACAGACTGTTTTCAGGGAATGTAAAGTTCAAGGTGAGCAGAAGAGTGACAGGAGATGGAGCTCATGGGTTTGGGAGGGTCTGGCTCTTGGGGTCACTGGGAATTGCTAGTTGCTCAGTGACATAGGCAAATTTGTGTTTTTAATAGGACATTCTGATGAGAGTATGCACAATCAATTTTTGGGGGTTGACAAGGCAACACTTAAAGATGGAGACAATCAAAAGCTATTTTCCCAGCAAGATTTATAAAGATCCAAATAGGAATAAGTTAGCATGGTTGGAAAAAAGAAGAAGAAAAACAATCAGAAGGCAAAATTGGCCAGACTCAAGACTGAGTATTTTACAGGGGAAAGGGAAAGCCAATGAGACACTGAGACTTCTGACTGGGGACACTTTGTAGATGGTAGTGCCATCTGATTGAACCTGGGAGCAGAAACAGGAGGAAGAGCAGTGTGGGGAAGCATACTTGGCGGGAGCTCATAAAAAATATCATTTATGATGTTTTCTTTAACCCTGGTCACATTTACCCACTGAGGAAACACTTAGAAAAGTATGAGCTGCATAAGTTATATTTTTAAAAATGTAGTAATAGACATCTCTAATAGGAAATTCACCATCTTTCATTGCCATGGACTTGAAATACACTGCTAAATTATGTGTCATATCTAATGGTGAAACTGGAACGCTGCTCAGTGACAATAAATGCTTTTTCTTTCTTTTCTGAGTGTAACAAAGAACTTCTAAGCAACCAATGCCATTATATCCAAGTGCTGGAACTCACAAGAGCTGTATTTGTATTGAATAAAATGTGAAAGTTGCCAAAAATCAAAATGGAGTTGCTTGTGTTTGTCCTAAACCCAAAAGTAAGTAGGGTCAGGATGTTGTGAAGGAAGGGTTTTCATGCATGATTGCTTCCTAGTAGCTATCATGAAAGACTCTGCTAAAACCCAAAGTTGCACAGAGGCCACCACAATCTCATTTTAAAAAGTACTTCTACAAGGACATCTGCCTCCCAACTGTCTATTCAAACCAGACTGACGCCACTCTCATTATTAATCATTGTCGCCAAGGATTATTGTTTCAAAATATCTGACATAATCTTCCTCGTTTTTATCTTTACAGACTTCCCCTTGCCTCATCCCCTTCAGATATGCCTGTTATGGCTTGGATCTGGAAAGTTCCCTATAACTTATATTTGAAATGCAAGGTCCCCAAAGCAGCAAGGTTTAGAAGTGAAGATTTTAGGCAATGATTAAGACAGTAGGGCTTCAAACTCATCAGGAGATTAATCTGTTGGATGGATTAATAATTCCAATGGACTACTGGACTGTATCTATAGGTAGGTGAGCTTGGCTGGAGGAAGTAGCTCACTCAAGGTGTACCTTTCGCTATTATATTTTTTTGAGTTTTTAATTGCGGATGGACCTTTAATTAATTAATTAATTTATATGTGGTACTGAGGTTCGAACCCAGGGCCTCACCTGTGCCAGGCAAGTGCTCTACCTCTAAGCTGTAACACCAGTCCTGCTACTATATCTTGACCCTGACTTTGCCCTTCTCTTCCTCCTCACTCCCTTCTTCTCCTCTTCTCTGTTTTTCCTGGCTGCCATGACGTTTATGCCTTTGAGCCTCTGATCATGAACTGAACCTCTGAATCCATGAGCCAAAATAAACCTTTCCTCCTCTAAGTTGTTTTTTCCAGGTATTTTGGTTCAATTACAAAAAAAAAAATCAACTGACACAATGTCCATAGTTTATTATGATATGTGCAATCCCTTACAGTGCTCTGCTATTCCCATCACAATGCTTTGCTATTCCCCCCAAAATTATCATTATTCCTTGGAGAATCTCCCTCCTCGTTTGTTTGTTATTTAGGTTAACATTGTGATGTCTCATAAAATTTCCTAATGTAGAATAGAGTCTCTACTTACTCTTATTTTAGCCTACCATAGGCAAAAAAATAATAACTGATTGAAAGTGAAAGAGGCTAGCACAATTTTACTAGCAGGAACAATGGAAAAAAGTATAGTGGAAATCTAGAAAAAGCAGTCAAGAAATGTAAATTCAGTGGAAGAGGTAATAGCTGCAGGCAACAATTAGCCTTGAGCATAAATCCAAATTGACATGACAATAATTCTGTATTATCCAGAAAGGGATAGGGCTCCTTGTATTCTTGTGTTAAACAGTGATTACATACATGACAGATTTTCATTAAAGACTGGAAACTGGGCATAACAACCATGGCACCTGTTAATCCCTCCTACGTGAAGTTGCCTCATTTAATTGCTTGGGTGAGTAGTGGAATTGCCAGATAAAATAGAGGAGAGCCTGGTAAATTTGAATTTCAGATAAGCAAGTCATCTTTAAATGTAAGTATGCCCCAAATATTGCATCTTAACATTTTTATTTGTTAAATCTGTGTGCCTAGTATAGATAAATCCTGAACCCCAGGATCTTTCCCTTTTTCTGTCAGGAAACAAACCACACATACCAAGAAAGAAGTTCAACCTAGGATGACTTAGTATAAAAAGTGATTGGTATGAAATAATCTGTTTAAGCAATGACAGTGTTGACAACCTGTCTTCTCTTGTTCTCAGTCCCTGGAAGTTGACATGTGAATTATATAGACAGGAGACGGCAAAAGCTGAAGCACGTGCATATGGGCACACGATGACCAAGATGGACCCTGTAAGTCAAAGCTATAAATGTGGCAATGTTACTCTGGCACAGAAACTAAGCATTTATTCATTCACTCAAAAATATGTGTTGAGGTAGAAAAAGGATGCACAGGTACCAGGGTAAAGCTTCAGACAGACCATAAATAGTTACAGGAGAAACTGCCTGAAAGGTCTGAGGGGCCTCAATGAAAGGAGATTATGGAGAACTTCCTCCCAAGGGAGAGGTACATTTCTCCACGTTTGCTCTTTCTGGTCTTCCCTAATGGTCTCTATGGGTGAACATAAACCCATTACTTAAGGGTGCCTGTGTGACTCTATTTCTTGCAACAAAAAAGTCTCAGGAATGCCTATGGATAAAACAAAACCAGCTTCAGTGCTAGAAGGAGCAAACCCTCCATGGTAGGAAAACAATTCCCTAAGGAAAAGAACCAAGAACCAGGCCTTCCTGCAGTGAGAGATAGCCAGGGCTTAGGATTTTTAGTTTTTAGTGTTGTTTTTGTTTGTTTGTTTGTTTGTTTTTTTCATTTTAAAGGTCGATTTTCTTTAAAGACTTGATAGGGAATGGAAGTGTCCCCTTCCTGATCATTCTCCTTGAATCCACCCAGAGTGCAGTGAGACTGGGCCCTGGGCATGCAGGAGCCCAATATTTGGCCCCAAAGAATTCCCTTTGCATCCCCTCTCCTCTTGCTAAGGAGTTTTGTGATTGGGAGATCAAGGCTATATTTGCATGGAATGATGATTTCCTTTAGAAACAATTTGAATTTGTAAATCTTCTTTTGCTAGAAATGCAATTAAGAGGAAGGAGTTGAACTTGACTGTTCAAGGTGTACAGTTACCTCAAGGGTGCCTGTCATCTTCTTCTTTCACTCTCACTCCATGAACTTGGCTATTCCAACTCAGAAAGCAGTGGCAGAAGTGAAAAAACAAGGGATCCTGATGGAGAGAAAAGTTCATTCCCTATGTACTCAGCAGATATAAATAAGCCCTCAGTGTGTTTACAGTCATCAGTTGAGGGTGGGGAGTGCTGGAATATACTGCTACACTGCCTTCTCAATAGTCTGCAGTTTCTCAGTGTGTGAGGAACAACTCTTTCGTATGCATACAGACTACAAAGTAATTCAGAAAACAAACAAACAAAACAAAACAAACAAACAAAAAAACAAACACAACCTCAAACCAGAACAACAATAATAGCATTTAGTTTGCTTCACCAAGGAGAATAACCTAATTGTGGTCTCAATGGAGTCCCTGATTTCTGAGTTGTTACTTTCACTATTTTTCTCTAACAGCTGTGTATCCTCCCATTATTTTTCTTCTGTGCCTGATGACATGGCTACTACCTGTGGATGCCCAGTGGACTGAGGAGCCAGGAGTGTTGGACTCCTATGCTGTATGGTCCTTACAAGGGGCATCTTACCTTCATCACTGCAGGGAAATGTCATTTTCTTGATGTTTCAGTATGGGTCCAAGAAAACCTGTCCCTGAGGCCTCCTGACCTAGCTCTCTCTTGTATTCCCAGTGGTATTGGGAATGGCAGTAGAAGCGTGGTCTTGGAAGGTTTGCAAATCAAAGTGGGAAAAGGGCAGGCTTTGGTAGCATGACTTCTGACCTTCTGGGAGAAGTGGAGAGAAGCACAACAACTCTTAGAAAATGACACAACAGGGAATCACATGTAGGGAATTAATGGCAACAACAACAAAAAAACTTTTGTCCCAGGAAGGGAAAGTGGGAGACTCTGGTTCATATGTTTGCTTTAGATCAGAACGCTAGTATCATTGGTGAGTTTTATTTGATTTAAACATGATCAGATTATCTTCTTTTTGTTTGATAAAGTGGCATTTTCTAATTTACAGTATTGGAAAATTGAGTACTGAGAGTAAAGATCCTATAATTACTCACTCTCCCTTCTTCCCAGGCATTCAAATTCATATCGATGATCCTGACCTTGCTGCGTCACTGCAAACCACCCAGCATCCTAACGTCTTGGTAGAGCTGACATTGTGAACTTGGGAGATGGATGGAGCCAACTCTCAATGCGTCTAGTCAATCTTTTATGAAAGAACGTTGTGAATCTGAAATCTAAACTAACCCTGATGTTGGATTTAAAATAGACAATAGAGAAACTCTGAAATAGAAACCAAACTGATACTTGTTTGCATAGTTTTGAAGTACAAACAAAATATAAAACCTGACTGACTTATTGTAAAACCAAACTTCTAATCCTGGGTGTAGGAGGTTGAGGAAGCCTGGACTAATTGTATGAGTTGGGCTGTGAGCTTGGGGACATAACATTTGCTCAGAAGAAAATGACACTGTCTTCTATATCCACAAATGAAGTTTCTCAGGAAACAAACAAACAAAATGCTCTCACTCAAACTCTATGGCAGCTCCTCTAGCAATAGAGAATAATTTCTAGCCCCTTCAATAATGCTTCAGGAGTTTACTAAGAAAGTCAGGATCAGATGGACATAACAGGTGTGAATCCTGCCCTTCCATCACTAGAACTTTGTCCTTGGGCAAATCACAAAATACCATTGACTTCCCTCTGTCATCTGTGAAACTAGGAGACTAAAAAAAGACTCAGAAGTTAATGATCATTAGATTTCAAGTGGATTAAAAAAATAAATAATGGCTGTCAGATTTAATGACCAATATATGTTCAAGTGGATAAAAAAATTAAAAAAAATAAAAACATACTGCAGCTAAGGCAATGTGCTGAAACTTTCATTGTTATTCCTATTTACTACTAAAGAAATTGAAGCTTAGAGAAGTTAAGTGACATTCCTGAAGTCTCACAGCTAGGATAGCCTTATCAGGGATTTAAACCTAGCTCTGTGTGATGCTAATGCTTTTATTCTAATCAACTTTGCTCAGAACCCAGTACATTAAAGGTACTCACTCTAGACGAGCCCATTCATCCTTGCATTCATTTACTCATTCAACGAACATCTTATTCAGCACTGAATTGGTGCCAGATCCTCATATAAACTGACAAAATAATCATAAATAAGATATAGTTTTTTTTTTTTAACCTTAAAACAGTAGCCTGTATGGGCTTTAGGTAGTGTGGAATAATGCAGAAAACACTCGCTTAGTTGTATGAAGTCAAGGTTATTAATATTAGCAAAAGGAAGATGAGCCGGGTGTGGTGGCGCACGCCTGTAATCCAAGCGACTTGGGAGGCTGAGTCAGGAGGATCGTGAGTTCAAAGCCAGCCTCAGCAACTTAGCGAGGCCCTAAGCAACTCAGTGAGACCCTGTCTCTAAATAAAATACAAAATAGGGCTGGGGATGTGGCTCAGTGGCCGAGTGTCCCTGAGTTCAATCCCTGGTTCCAAAAAAAAAAAAGGAAGATGATCTTGCAAAACGTTGGGGGACATAGATGCCTCCTTGGGATATCAAGGAAGCACTCATCTAGTCCTTGTGCCAGCTGAATACTCAGCCAGGGCTCTGGTTGGATGGCTATGTCTGGTTCTCCAATTCCCCAGGCATGGCATGACAATAGCTGGCCAGACCTGGATGGTGATGACAGTTCATGAGTGGTGTTCCCCTACTTCAGACTAGAGTTTACAGCTTGGTGTGTCCCTAGAGACCCACCATTTGTACTGTGCATTTTTATTTCCTTGGTGGTTTTCACCTGGAGTGACTTTTGGCAGCCTCTGAAGACAGTTATGCTCATCGCAACTGGTAGGAGGTACAGAGGGAGGCGTTAGTGGCATGTAGAAGGTAGAGCCCAGGGATGCTGCTCCCCATCCTGCAGTGCACACAACAACCTCCTGTAGTAAGGAGTGATCTGGCTGTAATTGTCACTGACGTGAGGCTGAGAAGCTCTCAGCTACCCATTCTGGTCCTGGGAATGTGTAAGTGGTTTCTATTTCAATTTCTGCCTTGCTTTTGGTCTGCAGATATAGTTCTGTTTCTTTTGAGTTTGACTATGTCTTTCAGAAATATATTTCAACATTTTAGTTATTATACTGTGTGTTCTGCAACAGAAAAATGAAGATATTTCTAGTTGTAAAAAGAAAAGAAAACCTACACTCTGGTTTATATTATTTCAAATTTGACCCTAGCTAGTGTGATGGTGCATGCCTGCAATCCCAGCAACTCGGGAGATTGAGGCAGAAGGATTGTAAATTCAAGGACAGCCTCAGCAATTTAGTGAGGTCCTAAGCAACTTAGTGAAAGACTGGTTCAAATAAAAAAAGGAATCAGACTGAGCTTGGTTAATGTATGATTGCACCCCTTACAGATGGATCTCCCTTACCTATGATGAAAAATAAATACAAATTCCAGAGTCTATAAAATTGGGGGGCATATCCTGGTTGACTATGAATCCAGAAAGATAAATACTGAGTACACCTTGCAGATAATCCAGCCAACCTTCTCCAAGGGCCTTTTCTCTTTCAATCCACTGTTGAGAACCATGTCCCTTAATGTAACAACTCTAACTGGTTCTGAACCAGGTATACTGACAGCCTCGTCTGTGACCCTGAACTTGTCACAATTGTTTTTTCCTCTCTGAGTTTTAGTCTCATTACATGAAAAATCTAAGGACTTGGATTATGTGATCTCTAAACCTTAACATTCTAGAATTCATGTCTCAGTTTTTATTTATGTAATGTACAGTAAATTGTTTACAGTATATTTCAGAATGACAGTTAATATCTAAATATTTAAGATGGAATAACTTCTCACAGATTATTGTTGTCTTATTGTTTATAATTTAGTGAACTAAGACCAAGCATGGGTGCTAGCATGGCAAGGTTATTTTTGTTAAGTTTCTCTCCGCCTATGTATTATCTGTAAAATAGGTTTGTTAATAGTACCATCTCTTATGATCGTTTTAAAGATTAAATGACCAAATACACACAATATGCTATCAACTGATGTCATTTCTAAGATTGCCAAAAAATATAGTTGAACTATTAACCATCACATAGATTAAAATCAAATTTTGTGAAGAGAACTCTTTGACTTTCCATCCAGTGTTGTTCACCAAAAATCCCCTGAGAATTAAAAAATGAAAAATGAAAAACAAAAAGTACCATCTGACACCCCAAAACAATAAGGACAACCTAAAAAACTCTAAAATGCACCAGAAGACTTTGTGCTAATGAAACTCTAGGAAGGGGAAACGATTTCAAATAGGACTCTCCAGTTTCCCTTCAGCTGGGATATATAAATATAGACTTTTCAAGTATACTTAAAGGAGTCTGTCATTTTTGCTGTGTACGTTCCCATGCACAAGTGGGAGTGCAACATTTTGGTTAGATTTAAGAACAAGAGCTTTAAGTTAATGAGCAAAGGGAAGTTTTAGTCCAATCTAAATCCAAATCCAAATCCAAATGCACAAGCCTCATTTGCAAATTGAAATCTGAATCAAATCCCTTTGAGGCTTGCCTATCTCTAATTAGCAGCTAGTTAGCCCCTGTGCCTAGCTAAGCACAGCCATTGGCAAGATAAGGATTTGTTTGGGTGAAAAATGCATTTCCTCTTGTAAAATGTATGTCCTTCCCCACTGCAGTTCAATTACTTTGGAGAATAAGGGAGGAAAAGAAGATATTTTTGGTGGTGGAATGCAAATCTGAAAGAAGGATATGCCTTTAGTTAAGAAGACAATAAAAAAAGGGAAATGAGCTTAGTCAACTGTAGCTTCTACTAAAACTTCTTGATGCAAAATTAAGTAGAGTCCCACTAAAGGAGCCATGAGAGTGAGGAGAAGAAAAGACACTGCCTTGTAAAAAGGAAAACTGTTACTCTTTTAAGAGTTTAAAAACTGAATTTTCACATTAAACTGTGGGTTGATTCCGCACAGAGAAACACACTTCTTTTTTTTTTCTTTTTTTTATTATTATTTTTATTTTTATAGACTGCATTTTGATTCATTGTACACATATGGGGTACAAATTTTCATTTCTATGGTTGGGCATGATGTACACCCAAAAAACAAAGGCTGTATGTTTCCCCTGATAAGTGGATGATGATATAAAATCTGTTTGGGGGGGTGGGGGTGAGAGAAGAATGGAGGAACTTTAGATTACGTAGAGGGAAATGAGAGGGGGAGGATGGGGGTGTGAAAAATGGTGGAATGAGACAGGCATCATTACCCTATGTACATGTATGATTAATAATAATTAAAATCTATACTCTAATAAAATAGAAAATCCTGAAGACATCGACAAATTTCTAAAGACATATGAGCCTCCCAAACTGAACCAGGAGGACATACACAATTTAAACAGATCAATTTCAAGCACCCAAATAGAAGAAACCTTTAAAAGCCTACCAACAAGAAAAGCCCAGGACCAGATGGATTCTCAGCAGAATTCTACAAGACCTTTAAAGAAGAACTAATACCAATACTCCTGAAAGTATTCCATGAAATAGAAAAGGAGGGAACCCTTCCAAACTCATTCTATGAAGCTAGTATCACTCTGATACCAAAACCAGACAAAGCGTGTCAATAAAAGAAAACTTTGGACCAATATCACTGATGAACATAGATGCAAAAATCCTTAACAAAATTCTGGCAAACCGCATACAAAAACATATTAAAAAGATAGAAACACACTTCTTATACCAGCTAGTCCTTGTCGTGGAACAAAACACCAAATTATAATGACTTAACACAATGACTTATTATTTTTCTTGATCCTTTGGGTTGCTGGGGTCAGGTTGGTGATTCTTCTGCTGGTCCTGCTTGAGATCACCTGGCTGGTCATAGTCACCTGACAGCTTGATTGGGCCTGGAGGGTTTAAGATGGCCTTGCTCACATGCCTGGAGCTTTGACACCAGTTTACATGGTTTTCATCATTCAATAGTCTCTCTTGGACATCCTTCCCCTGAGATAGCATTTCTAAGAAGGTGACAATGGGAATGGTGAGCCCTGAAATCTTATCCTAGAATGTTGTAGAACATTACTTCTGCAGCATTCTGTTGATCCAAGCAAGTCACAAAATCAGCCTAGACCCAAAGGGTAAGAAAATCAACTTCATCTCTTGACAGAAAGACAAAATCTTAACAAAGAGGTGTGGAGACAGTGGGACATAATGTATTTGGGGGAAATTATTAAGATAATTTATGTGTAAATCTGTGGGAAATTGTGTGCATATTAGGACATTCCCATAATAGAAAATGTTAGCCAACTGTCTCCAGCCAAGAAGGTCAGACTTGGCCTTGGGCAGTAGCAGATCTTTTGAAGTGCGGTAACCCCATTGCTTTTGCTAAACATCAAAGCACAGTGTTGAGTGATTAGCTCTTCCTTAAGATCCACAGTTCCTTCAGATTTACCCCTAGCTCTACCCATGATTCCCTGGAGTAAATAAATTTAGTGATGATTTTTGACCTGACTATACATAACATTAAAATGCAGAAAGGAGCCCTGCCTCTCTGCTCTCCCAGGGACGTTTATTTTATTTCTTTATTGCATATAACTTTGCAAGATATAACTTTACTTTCCCAAAGGAAATAATTGAAAGACCAAATATAGTCCCTTTGATTGTCATTCGGGATAGGGTAGTTTGTAAAGTTCAGAAAAGACCTAAGGGATGGAGATACAGGGAATTCCTCTTTCCAAAGGGAATATGGGAGGGAATGAGCTGTGCATGGCCGGTTTTTTCTTTGAAAACAGTAATTAAAGACTTTGGTCCTTTTTAAAATTTTGTTACTGAGAATTGAAGCCAGGAGTGATTTACCACTGAGCTACACCCCCAATCCTTTATTTTGTTATTTCTTAATTTTAAATTTTAGGACAGGGTCTTTCTAAGTTACTGTCTTGCCAAGTTGCTGAGTCTGGTCTTGAACTTACGATCTCCCTGCCTGAGCCTCCAGAGCTGCTGGTATTGCAGGTATGTACTACAGTACCCAGTTAATTTAGTCCTCCTTTATTGGGGCAAGATAAATAAAATTGGCATAAAGAGAACAGAAATTTCACAAAAATGGAGCTCTCTTCACTTGGGGAAAAAAGAAAAAAACATTAGAAAGGGAGAGCTGTTCTTCCAAACTTAGACCCATTCATCAAAACATCTTGGAATAGTACTGAATTAAGTCTGTATGTTTGACTCACTCAGAATGGGGATACCTGAACTTCTCCAGGTGCAGGATCAGGTCAGGTGATGTTATAGTTTGGATGTGAGGTGTCCCCCAAAAGCTCACATGTGAGACAATGCAAGAAAGTTCAGAGAAGAAATTATTGGGTTGTAAGAATCTTAACCCAGTCAGCAAATTAATCCTGATGGGATTAACTGAGTGGTAACTGGAGGAGGTGGGGCATTGGGTGCGTGGCTTTAGGGCACGTGGCTTTAGGGCACGTATTTGGTGAGCAGAATCTCTCTCTGCTTTCTGATCATCATGTGAGCCACTTCACTCTGCTACACTCTTGGGCCATGATGTTCTGCCTCACCTCCAGGCTGGAGGAATGGAGCCAGCCTTCTATGGACTAAGACCTCTGAAACTGTGAGCCCTCAAACTTTTCCTGTATAATTGTTCTGGTCAGATCTTTTAGTCAAAATAGCTACAAAGCTGACTAAAATAGGTGGCAAAGACTTCAACACTATTTGATACTTCTTCAAAACTCTATTGATAAGGATTCTGAGGCTGTAACCTTGTTGAATACGGTCATTTTATAAGGTTGTTATGAGCACTGCAATAGGAAGAAGGTCAGGTGTGTCCTGGTACAGATTGTAGAATGTCCTTCCTCATCTTGGCCTGATAGACCTGTCTACTAACTTTTCAAGGCTTAACTGTTTATATACCCCACTCTTCATGTAACTGTTACTGAACATCATCATTCATACCTTTTCCTCTTAATATCTGGGACTTCATACCTATTACACTAATTAACTCCCTCTGTTTATATTCTTATTCAAATTGATATCCCCAGTGGCTAGCATCTTGATAACAAAATTGAGAACACAATACAGGCTTTTCATAACATTTAATTGGAACTTCTTCTATAACCTTTGAATAATTCCATCTGGATGGTTTTTTGTTTTTGGAGTTAGTTCGATCAGATCCATGAACATTAACTCCAATTTTTCCTGCAACAAAGTAGAATCTCCTGGGGAGAATCTCAAGAAAACTAGAGTTGGAGTGGGGGTCTATTTATTAAGTTGAAGAGACACACACAAAGCTGATGGCCACACTTGCAAAACTGACTTCAAAATGATAACAGGAGAGTTAAACTTAGCTCCAAGGACCGGAAGGAATTGAAGCTTAAATAGAAAGCAAGATGTTAGGCCTTTAGTTTTATTGTGGCTTTTTGGGAGGACAGTGGCTAAATTCCTACTATCTCAATATTCCTGCTTTTATTTTGCTAAATAAAACAATCAATAGAGTGAAAAGGCAAACTATGGAATGGAAGAAAATATTTACAAATCATACAGCTGAAAAAGGGTTAATCTCCAAAACATAAGGAACTCTGACAACTCAATTGGGAAAAAAGAAAAAAAAAACAAAAACAAAACACGACCTAATTACTCAATTTTAACGTGAGCTAAGGACTGGAATAGACATTTCTATAAAGACATACAAATGGCCAACAGGTATATGAGAAAATGCTCAAAGTCATTAATCATTAGACAAATGTAAATAAAAAAGCAAAATGATATATCACTCATACCTGTCAGGGTGGCTTTTATTCAAAAACCAAATGACAATGACTGTAGGCAAGTGTGTGGAAACATTAGAATCCTTGTATAATGTTGATAGAATTGCAAAATTGAGCAGCCACTGTAGAAAGCAGTAAGGGGTTTTCTTTAAAAATTAAAAGTAGAACTATCATATGATCCAGCAATCCCACCTTTGAGTATTTATTCAAAAGAATTAAAATAAAAACCTCATAGTGGTATTGCCACATGTTCTTTGCTGCATTATTTGCAAAATATACCCAAGATGTGGAAACAATCTAAATGTCCATGAACAGAAGAATGCGTGAAAAAATTCATAGAGACATAAAATGGAAACTTAAATTGGAAACTTATTAAGCCTTAAAATGATGATTGTGCAATGTGTAACAATATGGGTGAATTTGAGGACATTATGTTAAGTGAAATAAGCCAGTCACAGAAAGAAATGCTGCATGTTTCCAATTTTATGGGGTATATAAAACACTCAAATTCACAAAATCAAAAAGTGAAATATTGCCACACTGGTTTGGGGAAGAGGAAATGGGAAGATACTAATTGACAGGCATAAAGTTTCAGTCAAGCCAGATAAATAAGCTCTAGAGATTTGTTATACAATATATAATACAAAGAGTCGACAATACTATGTACACTTAAAACTTTGTGAAGAGTGTGGATCTCATGTTAAGTGTTTTTTTGGAGGGTGGGAGGGTGCCAGGGATTGAATCCAGGAGTACTTAACCCTTGAGTCACATCCCCAGTCCTTTCTATTTTTATTTTGAGATAGGGTCTCCCTAAGTTGCTGAGGCCAGCTTTGAAACTTGCAATCCTCTTGCCTCAGCCTCCTGAGCTGCTGGGATTACAGGTGTGTGCCACTGTGCCTAGCTCATCTTAAGTATTCTTACTACCAAGAAAGAAAAGAAATAAGAAATAAAGAGAATGGAAGTAACCTCTAAGCAGTGACTGGGGACTATATTTATTGCAGTTTCCAAATCACTGCACAATTTTACCAAAGGGAGGAATAGTTATACGACTGGTTAGTATAAGCTTTCAACAATATTTCAACATGCAAGGTAAGAATATTTTAGATCCAAGCTGCGTGTAAAATGTAGAAGAAAACATTATGTTGGAATCGCAGAGCCTGGGTGTAGTTACAGTTCTGCCCCTTGATAGCTGGAATGTAGGGAGCCTTGCTATAGCAGTTCAGGGTCTCTTTGCTAACCTATAAAATGGAGAGGGTGATGATCTCCCACACACCTCTCAGACTCCCATACCTTGTGGGAGTCATGGAATGTTGTATGAAAAAGTAAGAGACTACAGGTCTACTGAGAACTACTTGGAATCTGTACTATTGTTTTCTTCTGAGCAAGTAATTGTGGTTTTTCAAATACACGAGAGTTACATTTATGAGTGTTTGCTATTTTCAGATGTGGACAGATAACTTTGGAAGTGACTCAGTTCCAAATGGAGCTTTTCAGCTTTGGAATAGTAGGCTTATGATTTTCTCCTTTTCAGTATTGAAGTATGGACATTTTATGCATGTTCGTAAGTTGTTGTCTTGTTCCTGTATAAATCAGTGGGGAGAGAGGAAGTTGGGGTAAGCTGAAGAATGCTAACAGAGCTGAATATGCATAAATTGGGTTCTCTTTTCCATAGCTTGACTTATATTTAAACCTTTGCCTTTTCCTCTAACCAGGATTAGTTTATCTGAATGGTTTTATTTTCAAGCGCTTGGTAGGAGGAGTTCTTAACTGAAACACTGGCCCAACTGATCCAGATGGCCTGGTCAGACAATTCAAGTTCCCATTACACATGGAGGTGAACCACAAGGAGATGAACATTAGGCTATCTAAGTTCAGTGTGAGATTCCAAATAAAACAAGGAGCCTAGATCCTTTGTAAAGCTTTTTCATTTATCCCAAATGTAAATTTTTAATTTGAATTTTATGGGGCAGCCCTTTCCAAACCTAAATGTACAGAGGAATCACCTGGAGATCTTAATCAAAAGGATTGATTCTGATTCCATAGATCTGCATTACTAGCTATCTCCAAGACCGTAGCTCATGGACTATACTTGGAAAAGCAAGGTTAGATAGATATCAAGAGAGAATTGGCTTTTTATAAGAGCCTCTTCCTATTCACAAAGTTCTCTACAACCACACAAATCCAAACGCTGCAACCTTCCTCTTGGTTGACTATGCCAAATGAGGTTATAACTTTGAGGTGGAAAATCTGACAATAATAAAAGATAAAACAGTGTCCAAAATATAACTTGTGCATTTGAATAGGAGGTGAATACTATGGAAGAGAGAACTATCATTCACTGCTGAAACACTGAGTTCTCTAACTAGACAGCTTGAGGGTGGAAGATGAATGGTTCCTATTGATAAATAAATGCTAGATGCAATAAGAATATCTGCTAGGATTCCTATGTTTTCTTGATTATTTAATCCATCAAACCCAGTCACTTGTTAAAAATGGGCAATACTTATTTAGAGAAGTTTGTACATAGGCCTCTCTTTATCAGTGAAATTTAAAAATAGTTTATTTCATAAGTGTAAATATCTTTAGCTCTGCCAAAATAGCTTTTATTTTGGAGGGGATAGGAAGAGGTGCTGTATTTCTGTGATCTGAAATACTCAGCTGAAAAATGGAGATAACAAATATATACAAACAAATAGATTATTTGCTTTATAGCAAACAACCTAATTTGACTGTTTTTTAAAATGTGCCTTTGGCAAGAATTAACTTTTGGTTTCGATGTACTAATATTAAGCTTCATCCCCTCCCTTCTTGCCCCAATGCACCCAACAAAAATAGCTCAATCCTTGCTACTTCTTTTCATCTAAAATTTATTGTAAAATTGGGCAAAATCATAAAAATAATTCAGAAGAAGAAGAAGTGTAGTTATCCCAGTATTCACTTCAATTTCTTTATTGTCCTCCCCACCAGCTTAGTTACATGTATTAGCATCTTCATTAGCATTCACACTCATCAGCCACTTCTTTTCTTTGCTCTTTAATCTTCAACTTCCCTGCATCATCACAGAAAAGAATTTCTAAGGCAATTTCTTATATAACTCAGGTGTGCTCCTGAAAAGTTCTATGAATTGAATCATTCCCCCAATTAGTTTACAAGATCATTACAGAGATATCTGTAATTACTTCTACTTCCTAACACTTAAAGATTCTCTGGTTTCAATCTCATTGTCAAGTAATTAATGATCTGTAAACCAATACGTGTAGTGTGTCATTGTCAACTAATAAGACCTGCAGAAAGTCCTTCGGGCACTGCAATTACTACACTTGTAGATATTTGCTTTCAAAGTTTCCATTTTCATATTTTGGACTATTCTAAATATGGATTTGGTGATTTTAAAATATGTCTGTGAATTTTTGGATGTACCTTCTTAAAACACATGGGGCCTGATTCTGCTCCCTTTGAGCTCCAGTTCAATTTTCATGACTCACTTCTGAGGCACAGATTATGGTAGAAGTGATGGTGTTGAGTTATGAGACCAGGAAGTAAGGGCATATGATCTCCTTGCTCTCTCTTTCTCTCAGATCCCCTTCTAGGAGATGCCAGCTGTCATGTTGTAAGGAGACTCAAGCAGCCCTACTGAAGCTTCACATAGCCAGTAAGTGAGGCCCCCATCAACCATAGTGTGGGATGAAGACCTCTTGCCAACAGCTACATGAATGAGCCATACATGAGCCATGTTGGAAGCAGATTTTCCCACCCCAGATGAGCCTTCAGATGACAACAACCCTGGTGGACATTTTGACAGCAACCTCAAGAGAAATTTTAAGCAAAATCATCCAGCTTCTGAGTTTCTGACCCACAGAAACTCATGCTTATTGTTTAAGACACTAAGTTTTGGGGGTAATTTGTTGTGAAATAATAGATAACTCATACAGAAATTGCATTTGTCATTATCAAAGAAGTATCCATTCATGGTTGATAGTATTCCTGAATATTTTGGGAAACTGAGCATTTCGGTTATAAATATGGATATAGCTACATATCAAATCTAGATAAAGCAAGAGGAATGGAACCTGAGTGGTTAAAGATAAAGCTTTAAGAAAAAAAGGTCCTAAACCTTTAATGATCATAAGCCATGCCTAACAAATGACCACTATGTGCTTAGGTCAGTGGCCCTTTCTGTTGTTAATCCTTACACCATTTTCTACATTTCCTAAAACTGGGTGAGTGATGAGAAGAAAGGAGGTTCAGAGTCCACAATTAGAGGAGGGAGTATGAGAGTGACTGTGGCTGCTCCTGCCACCTGGATGGTCGTGCTCTTGGGATCTGCTGCCTTCATGAAACAAATGAAGTTGCACACTGTGTCCCCATCTGTTCCTCCTTTGTATTATCAGGTCCAGTGTGGATTGAGCACATTGATCTGTTCAATTTACATTAGTTCACGATGCAACAAACACAAGAAACCTGTTAGGAGGACAAAGGGCTCCCGCTAAGTATTTTTTTCTTTAGTGTCAGAAATGTCTCATAGAGCAAATTAATTCTGCAGAGTTCAAGGGGAAGATCGTTTCTTCTGGAAAGTTCTCTTGAGCACTCCATCTCTTTCATTAGAAGGAGAGTCGATGTCTACCATATGTACTTTTTCAGAGGAATGGCTGGAACTCAGCCAAAGATCCAAAAACATTAGCCACCTCCTGTTTGACTCTGTGTTCCTTGGAGCAAAGCCAACACTTTTTGTTTGTTTTGTTATTTTTCTTCCTTTAAACTTCTTCCAATGATACAACTTAAACCAATCTCCACAGTGCTAAACCTCATTTGCATATTATATAGACAGAGACATAGGGTTCTAGTTTTTGTTGTTACTATTTTTAACACATTCCATTTTGAATTATAGAATGTTAGAACTAGAGAATATCTAAGGATTATTTGTTTTTGTGGTCTGCAAACTGAGTCTCACAGAGCCTTGGGGGTTTTCTCATATATATTAAATCATCTCCATATATTTTAAGTCACCTCTAGATTACTTATAATACGAAGTATTATGTAAATGCTATGTAAATAAATGTTAGTCTGTATTGTTTAGGGAATAATGACAAGAAGATAAAATTTGTCCATGTTCAGTACAGATGAAATAATTTTTAATGTTTTTGATCTGTGGTTGATTGAATTTGCAGATATGGATCCAATGGATACAAAGGACCGACTGTCTGTATCCTTATATTCTGGTTATGTCTATTAAAATGAATGGTTCTAAGGCTTCTGATTTAATCTATTACACTCACATTTAAAATGCTTAAACTGAGATTCAGAGACTCGATAAATTAAAAGTCAGGTAGTTTGTGATGCTTGATTTGGGCCAAACCCCTAATCTGGAGTTTCAGACTGTCTGGAGGGTGGTCTTCAAGCACACTATGCCATCTTCCAAGTATCAGGATAAATGATGCATAGAAGGGCCTCACAGGTAGAGCTGATTCTGAATGTGAAATAAAATCATGTGGCCATTTGGGATGGCCTTCATCTTCTGCTCCCCTGTATTAATTTGTACCACTATTGCAAGGATACCATTTCTTTATCTTGGCTAGATTTTTAATAACTAGTGCCTTCTGGCATTTTATGTATCTGTCAAATACTTTCCTTTGAGAATTGTGACACTGTGTCCTTCCTTAAAGTCATGGACACATTTTATTTTCTAAGAATTAAAAAAAGTCCATTAAAACAATTTTGGATTATTAAAAATGTAGCCCCCTGAAACACCCGTCCCCTCACCGCCCCAAATTCATTTTTACCTGAATTAGATTTGGCCAATGTAAAAGTGACACAGTAGGTGGCTCCCTTGAGCAGAAGTGAAATCGTTTTGGTTCAATGTACCTCTGCAGCTGCTCTCAATTGGTGAAGGCACCTGTGGCTTCGGGGACTGAATGGGGTCCTCCCAGCTGTCTCCAGGGGCTGCTAATCAAAGGGAAGCAGCATAAGGTATTGGAACCTTGCTTTTCCCTTTGGTCCTGTCCAGCTACAACTCAACTCAGTGACCATGTGAAACTCATCTATGGAGATTTTCAATATAAAAACTAAGTTTTAAAGGAATCAGTTTAATTACAATGCAGGCAGTCATTAAGGGTATTCCTAATTTTTCCATGAAAAGAAACATTCAAACCTTGGTTGTAGCTTGGGTCAGCTTTGTCCTGAGCTGGTCAGGTAAGAGGATGTGATGCTTTCTTGTCTTTTCCTGGAACCCCCAGGACTCTGGTTTTCCATTTTCTTCCCTCCAGATGACAGTCCATTTTAATTTTTGTAACTAATTGAAAGCATTCTTTCTGTGAACTTAAATTGGCACAAAACGTCAATAGAAAATCATTTTTACTTGATAAAAATGATACCAAATTCTAGCTAATACTTTATTTTAGGGTGTGAAGATTTGACATGAAACTCGAGCTATGTCAATATGTAAAATTGTGTCAAAATTGAATTGTATTCATATCCTACATTTTATGAATGGTACAGTATTGTTATCTTGATCAGCTTCATCAATGACTAGCACTGAGCCTGTAATTATGTATTTTTCCATGAAACATACTTTTTAAAAAAAAATCATGGTATTTATTTAGAAACTTTATTACTTGGTACTCCAAAAAAATTTAGTTTAGGTGTTTTTTAAAAAAATAGAGAAAAAAGAAAAATAGGTCTTACAAAATATCGTGCAACTACATTTTCATAGTAGCTACTATTTATGGGAAAATTGCCATTAGTTTCTATATTAACAATACTCTGCGTACTTTAGTAATACGATGCATATACCATATAGCATATTATTTAATTTTCCCAATAGTTCTGTGATGTAGATAACACTAGTACCATTTTGTGCATGAAAAAACTGTGACTCACAGATTGCAACTCCCAAGGTTACACTCTGCAAAAGTACAAGAGGAAAAAATGTGTGTCATCTCCAAATCTGTACTTCTAGTCACTCTACTGTATTGGTTCTCTATTTTATATTGGGCACCATGTACCAGTGATCAAGCTTACATTTTAGCTCATAAGTGATTTGAAGTCCATGCAGTTTTAGAAACATTGAATTTTTTTCCCCCCTCTTAGTAAAAAGTGAGGCAGGGTTTCTGGTACGATTGCATCCAGAAATCTATATCTGGTTGACCTTATTCCACTTTTCTGTAGAACAAGCTATAATAATTCAGATGCAAAGTCGCAACGATATATCTGATAGACACTATGGCTCTCAGTCAATTCTTTGCAAGAAAAAAGCATATGTAGAAAAAAGAAATGAGGAAAAATAAACTAGATGGTGTTCTCTGCATTCTCAATAAATATCAGAAGCCATGGTTTGTGCAACAAGAGGTGAGAGACATGATAGAAGGGGCTTTCTGGAGTGCCAACTGGGATTAGAAAGGATTTGACAAGACGAGAAGAGAATTCTAGGAACCTTAAAATGCAGTTACAGAATTAAAGTGTACCTTAAAGGTAATAAGCAGCAGAATAGTTATTAGATAAAATTATCAATGATGTGGAGGACAAACTACACCTTTCTATGAGTCCCGAGGAAGTAGATTTTTAAAATGAGGGAAAATTAATACTGAGAACAAAAACCAATTATAGACAAGAAACATTCAGAAAACACAGACTAAAATAAATAAATAAATACAAATTAAAGAAAGACATGTAGAAGAAAACTTTCCCAAACTAAGATCATCATCACCATCATCACTGTCATGACTATAAATGTTCAGAGTTGTGGTCCAAGGGAGTTTGGTAAATTGGTTGATAGAGCATCACATTCTTGTAACTTAAAAATATATATATTTTAAAACTATACTTTCACAAGAAAAAATATTATACTGCTTTTATACTTCATTATGCCTCATAAAACTTCGGAACACAGGTTTGAAATTTGGAGTGTTGGGATGGAGATGTAGCCGGGCAGTAGAATGCTGCCTCTCATGCTTGAAGCCTTGGTTTTAATTTCCAGTACTAGAGAAAAGAAATCTGGGGTTTCCATGAAAACTTTTAACATAAGAATTCTATGGGTAGGCAAGATGTGGTCTCACATGTTGTTCATGTTTAAAGGTAAAGGAATGGCATTTTTTAATTATAAAAAATATTGAAAAGAAGAAATAATGTTGTGTCTTTAAGGGAAAGTGCCTGAAGGCATATGGTAGCTGCTCTGGAGAGGAGTCAAAAAGCTCTCCCCTGAGAATGGACCATCCCAACTATTAAAAAGCTCTGGTGTAAACTGAAAATATTGAATACAGTATATAGGTTAAAATTATTATGATTTATGATTTTAAATTGAATGCAAAATAATATTATGAAAAACATTAGGTTCAATCAAAATAAAAGTTTGATATCAAAAATTTTATAAACATTGGAAAATGAAAATGGGAAGTAAGGAAAGCTAAAAGCATTCTGATTTATTTTATTACATACAGAGTTACTGTAGGATGCTTAATTTTTATAATTAAAAATGTCTAGGGCTGGGGTTGTGGCTCAGTAATAAAGCACTTGCCTAGCACGTGTGAGACACTGGGTTTGATTCTCAGCACCACATATAAATAAATAAAATGAAGGTCCATTGACAACTAAAAAAATAGTTTTTTAAAAAATGTAGTTTCAAATATACTTTTGAAAACTGTCACATAAGTGAAGACATATATTAGGAATGCACTCAGTTGCAAGTAGACAATAGACAACAATAGCTTAAACGAATGGGAAATACCTTTCTTCTATAACTATAATTTCAGAAGTAGATGCTTGCTGGTGGTGTTGCAGCAAGTAAATAATGTTGGCAGATAATCTACAAATGTCGGTCCTTCCCTCATGCTTCCAAGGTGATTGCTCTAGCTCCAGCCAGCAGATGATATTTACTCAAGAGAAGGAAAAAATGAAAGAATTGGTCACTACAACAGACTTTTGCCTACACCTTACTGACTGAAATTATTTGTGAAATAATTACATGAGTAAAACAAGGCAGCCAAAGGAAGGCCAAGCATATGTTTCATGAATTAAAGCCTGTGAAACCACCCGGTGCAGTGGCACATGCCTGGAATTCCAGCCACTTGGGAGCCTGAGGCAGGAGGATCTCCAGTTCAAAGCCAACCTCAGCAAAAGCAAGGTGCTAAGCAACTCAGTGAGACCCTGTCTCTAAATAAAATACAAAATGGGGCTGGGGATGTGGTTCAGTGGCCAAGTGCCCCTGAATCCAATCTCTAATACCTGCCCCATCCCCAACAAAAAGCCTTTAAAATGGAGCTGAGAAACAAAAATATACCTAAAATAAAAGGACAAAGGGAGGACACGGCATTGAATAGAAGTAAAATTCTCTTGGGAAAGTTTAAATGCCTTTCTCATGCTTTGAAATATTAGGTAGCTCTAAGTCAAGGAAAAGATGAATAATATAATATAACAGATTGAAAATAAGAAATATTTTTTAATAAGAATGAATTAATATATATCTATTAATAAATAAAATATACACTTTAAATACTCATGAAAATACAAATTAAGTATACAAAGAAAACCTCAACACATTTCATAATGAAATGGAACATAATTACATTTTCTGATAACTTTAGATTTGCATCAAATATAAATAATTAGCACTTATGAAACTACAAAATAGACACTTCTCTTACAATTTCTTAAGTAACTTCTGAGCTAAAGGAAGACTAAAATTATCATCAAAGACCATGAAATAGTACTGAGAAAGTTATTTTTAAAATTGTGATGTGAGGCTGGAATTACATAAAATTTAGTATTTTATGTACTTTTATGATTAGGTAGAAAAGACAAGGTGACTGTTTCAAGTTGCAAAAATCAATATAAAATTTAAATACAACATCAGGGAAAGAATAAGGAAAAAATCAGACATTAAAGAAATAGAGAACAGAAACAGAATAATTAGTATTAGCTAAAAAGTTCCAGGGCCAGTTCATCCTTATAAAATAGATTGAGGGTAATTGAGGAAAATGAGAGAGTGCTCATAAATAAAACAGAAATAGGAAAGGGGCTTTAAAAATGACATTGTAGACAATAAAATTATCAGTGATTTCTTTGTGTGATCCTAAGACATAAAGTTTGAAAATCTGGGCAATTTGGACTGAAAATATAATTGACTCAATTTGACTAAAAATCAGTAAAAGACTAAATAGAAAACTAGGTTTTGAAGAAAAAAATAAGTTATCAAAAATTATTCCCATAAAGACTCCTTTTGTGGTATTTTTTTCTGTATTGTCAAGACATTGATAAATATAACTTTTTCAGATTACAGGAAATCATGGATAGCTTTGTAAATCATTCATTATGCCAGCTTAACCTTGGTATCAATGTTTGAATGAGCAAAGCCAGAGACTGTATTTGTGTCTTTCTTAGCCACCCTCATTCCATTTTCTAGGGATATCTTAAAAGTTCAGATTCCTGGGTCCCACATCTATTCTTTCAAATCAGAATCATTAGGGAGGGGCAAAACTATCATTTTCAATTCCTATTATCAGCATAATGTCAAAAAGCATCTAGAAGAAACAAATTTTTAAAATCTCAGAACACCTTTGCTGTTATTACCTTTTCATAGAGGTAACATGGAAGATTCAAATAATTCAGAGTACGCAGTGAAAAATGCCCTTGACCCCCTCCCTACACATTGTCTCATCCTAGTCCCATCTCCTAAGGTAACACTGTTGTATGAAAAAAAAAGATGCACATGCCAGTGTCCATCTTTATTGATCTATCATTCTATATATCTACAAAAGGGTCAGGATATACTTACTCCTCTGCAGTTTTCTACTTCATTTAAAAGTTTATATTTGAAATTCCTCATATCAGTGCACACAGATCTATGTATCTATTCTTTTCATCAAATGCGTAAGTCCTAAGTAATTCATTCTTCTCTTGGTGCAAGTATTTGCTGCTTTGGTTTACTTTTGTACTTTCTATATATATTTTGTGGATGAATCTGCAAGATAAATTCTTAGCAGCAGAATTGCTGAATCTAATAGGCATGGACTCTTAATTGGTAAATACTGCCAGAAGCTTCTCTAGAAACAAAAGGGGGCCTGAATGCTCATTCTTGACATGCTTGCCAGGACAGGGTATCATCATCAGATATCTGAAATTTTGCTATTTTTGATAGATATAAGTAATTTTTATTATAGTTTTGAATTGTATTTCTTTAATTATTGAAGAGGTTGGGCATTTTTTCAAGTTATTTTGTCCATTTATAGTATTTTCTGTGAACTGCCTGTTTATAACCTTGTTCATATCACTGTTGAATTGCTTCTCTCTTCATAATTGATTGCTTGAGCACTTTGTAGAATATGGAATTGACCTTTTGGCTATTTTTACCTCATTTCTAAATGTCTTTTCACTATGGAGCATTTCGTATTAGAAAATTAAAATTGTCTCATAACCAAATTTATGTCCCCTTTTCTTCTGTCATAGCTTCTGGACTGTGCCATCTTCATTTGTAAATGGTTCCCTGCTGATGCATCTGTTCTTAATTATAAATCTGTATGTGAAAGTCCATATTTCTATAAGCATCAATGAAACTCATGCATGACAAGGAAATACAGTCTATCCTCAAATTCAAGAATGGTTTCATCTTAGGACATCTATTAATACATTACATCATAGCAAAATTTCAAAACAGACAAATACATGGTAATTTCAACAGATGTCAAAAATATAGGATGCAAGGCAACATATTTCTTCCAGATGAAAAGAAACTGTTAGAAAACTAAGAACAAAATATTTCTGTAGATGATTAAGTATCATAGAATACCAGCCAGCATTATGCTTAATCGTGAAGCACCAGGGACAATCCCAATTAAAATTGGGAACTTGACCAGGAATCCTGCTGCTGCCATTATTATTTCACTTTCTTATGAACATACTGTCTGGCACAATGTGGTATAAAATGGAAAAAGGAAGCATGAATATTTTAAGAGAGAACAAAACTATCATTATTTGCAAATGACATAATGAAATACAGGGAAAATTCAAGAAAGCACAACTGAAAAACTCTTAGAATTAATGTGATTTCAGAAATGGAGGCAGTAAAAAGTAAAGTTGTAAAAGGATTATTATTTTATTCTAGTAGTTAGTAATAACCAATTAGGAAAATTAATGGAAAAAAACTTCCTTAGTTTCTTTCAGAATAACAGTCAAAAGATAGGTCATTGCAATAACCCTAATAAATTATATGTGGAGCTTATCTGAAGGAATTTCAAAATTTGCCTAGAGATATAAAAATAAACATGATCAAAGGAATAGACTTATCATTTTCTTAGATGGGATAGTTAAATACTTTAAAGATATTAATGTTTCCCACATTAATATTTATGCTTACTCTTATTTCAATGAAAATCAATTTGAGAGGATAACTTGATGAAACGATTCTAAAGCAACAACACAAAGTATTTTGCCAAAGAATGTCAGTACTATGGAAAGACTAATTTATGATATTGCAAAATGCTTAATAGTAATATTGCCATTAAATAGCAAATGCATAAAGTTGAATTTCAGAAAACAACCCACAGAGCCCCACAGTTCTTTGTCTGAAATTCTTGGGGCTAGATGTGGTTTGGATTTTAAAATTTGGATTTTATAGAGGTAATTTGGTCATATCCTAAAGATGAACAAAATATTCCATAGACATGGGGTCTGAATCAGTATTTTATCATCATTGATATTTCTATAGTGAAACTGAGAAGAATCAAAACCATTCTCCTACTGATTTGGGTCATATTTTGTTCCCAATAAATGTTGTCACCAAACTCATGGAAAAAAAACTTTCAGTTTTCAGAATTTTACTAATTTTAGAATTGAAGACTGCAGATTATGCACCTGCATGTATGTAGGTCAGGCTGTGTTCACGGGAAACCAGCTCTGAGATGGAGATTGGATTGCAAGACATTCTTTAGGCAGTGTTCTTGGGTCAGTATGGAAGGAGAGGATGGAAGTGAAATTGGGCATAGGGAGAAGACTAGCTGTGGTTCAGTAGTCCCAGCAAAGCCTTTAGTCACACAGACAAATGGGGCTGAGATGGCCAGGCCCTAGCTGGCCTTTATATTCCTACAGGGACGACTGGCTGGATGAGGGCTGCCTCCAGAAGGAGATGTGACCCTGAATGAGTCAGGTGTGTGTGTGCATGGATGTGTGTGTGTGTGTGTGTGTGTGTGTGTGTGTGTGTGTGTGTTTTGAAGCAACTCTGAAAGAGCTGGGAGCCAAGAGCTATCTTCAGGCAATTGGAAGATTCAGTTCTTCATTCCTCAAGGGAAGTCTATATTATGTGCCAAAGCATCTACTGTGTACAGAAATTTAGTATAGGCAAAGGTAACATTATAAACAAATGGATTACCAACAAATAGTTTGGAGGATGATGTCCCCTTAAATATTTGCTAAATAAGTGAAATATTCTCCACTTAAATAATTTACATGCAAATATTTTGTTTACATGTGAAATAAACAAAGGATGAATTTATAAGGTTAAATGTAAAAGAAACTACAAGTATGAATAAAGCTCTCCAGGCTTCAAAGTAGAAGAGGAATTATAAACATAAAGCATGGAAGAAATCACAAAGTAAAAGCAAAGATTTGAAAACAAGTGAAGTTTTGAGTATTAAGATTATCAATAATTAAAAGACAAAAATCAAATGGAGAAAAACATTTGCAACAGAGATAGCAAAGTATTTAATATGTCTACATATGTAGGTATGTATATATGTACATATATATACACACATATATGCATCGCTTGCATGAATAACTTGAAGGAATAAATAAGATAACCTTAATAGAAGAGAAAAAATGAACAAAGATCATAAACAGTGTTCTAGAAGCATATAAAAATGTTCAACTACACAAAATAAATTAAGGGGAATCTTAATTAAAACACCCAGATGTAACTTTTCTTCTTTTTTTCCTATGAAAGTTCCAAACATAGCCTTTAATGTCAAGAATGTTCTACCTAAACATTCAGTAGAAGTAGAATTGTTGCCATCTATCTAAAAAACAATTTGAAAATTTATTTAAGAGCATGAAAAGTCTGTGTACTCTTAAACATTGTTATGATTTGAACATGTGGTGTTCCCTGGAAGGTCAGGGGTGAGATAATACAAGAACTTTCTGAGACATAATGATGAGATTATAGGCATGGCTTAATCAGAGAATTAATCTATTTCTATGGATTAACTGGGTGGTAACTGTAGGCAGATAGGGCATGGCTGCAAGGAGATAGGTGCCTGGGGGTGTGCCTTTGAGGTTTATATTTTGTCCCTGGTAAGTGGAACTTTCTTTACTTCTTTGTGATCATGTTCTGAGCTGTTTTCCTCCACCATGCCCTTCTGCCATGACGTTTTGCCTCACGATGGGTCCTGAGCAATGTAGTCAGCTGCCTATGGACTGAGTCCTCTAAAACTATGAGCACAATAAACTTTTCCTTCTCTAAAATTGTTCTTGTCAGGTCCTTTGGTCATAGGCATGGAAAAACTGACTAAAACACCATGGATTTCATTTTTTAAAGGAATTTCTGCTAAGGAAAAACTTAAAAATTCAGAGAAATATTCGTGTAAAAGAGTTTTCATTGCCATGTATAAAATAAGAACAGGATTAGAAATAATATTTTAATAGTAAAGAAATACTTCATTACAGGACATGGGTAAAATTTGGTGTTATAGATACATGAATATAAAACAAAAAAAGTAAAATGACATGAAAATGTATACCAGATTGTTACAAAGACAACATAAGAGCTAAAATTATATATTGTAACATCTTTTATCTCTCATCTATCTGTGTATTTAGAAAAGGGAATACAAAATAATAAACTAAAACATCCATAATGATTATCACTGGATGCTAGAGTATAGGTAGTTTACATTTTATTCTTCATGCTTTTATTGTATTGTCCAAATATATAAGGAACTGGTTATTTTTATAATAAAATATAAATCAAAGTCTATCTAAACTAAAATAACATGCAGAACTTCTGACCTGTGACCTGTAGTCTTGCATAGGAGTTTCCTATTTTTTCTGAGTAGAAGACTTTTGTATAATATCTTTTTTCACTTCTTTTCCCATTTATTTTCAGAAAAGGTATGCCTTGTTTTAATAAAAATCCAGGGAAATATGATTCACAATAAATAGGAAGTTTACTTCCCTAATTTAGTTCATAATATTAAAACACATATTTAAAACATGTTTGACTGAAAAAAATTCAATGATTGCAAAATTAAAATCTTATCATATCATATGTTTTTATAAGATTTTGGTAAGAACTGAAAAATTAACTTTAAAGGTACCATTGGTGGTAATGTGGGGTCCTGTTTTGCATAACTAGTATGCAGCTTGAACAAGTTAACTCACCAAGCAAGTTCAAGTTGATTGTTGATCATATGCCAGAATAATATAGCAATGTCAAATTGCTATATTAATTTCCAAATGACCTCAATTTCTGTTTTTATCACAGACCAATAATCTTTCTGATGCAGTTACCTTTTTGTATAGTACCTTGACTTGATTTGAATTTATATTTAGGGCCATCTGGGACATCCATGTTACATGGCTCTAGTAACTGATAAGTGGAAATCGAAGATGAGGAGCCTGTTAAAGACCATATCACTAGAGGAGTATGTAGGGAGTATAAACTTAGCAGGATATGAGTCCATGGTGATAAATAACCCTGACACTCTCTTGTTTCTTTTTTCTTTCCAAAATTTCTGGCAAGCTATAGAATCAGAGAAGCATTAGAGCTGTGGGTTCACCTTTCTAAAGGGCCTTATCTTGTATGGTAAATGTCCAAGATGTACAATGTTCCTTAGTGTAGTGCCACCCATAGGGTGAAACGAAGTGACAGCATAACCTAGAGAGGAGGTCTTCCCCTGGTACTGGTTGGCTGAACCACATTACAACTAAGGCATATGACCCTACTTGGGCCTAAAACTTAGTGTCCTAAAATACCACCAAGTGGCCACCTTTCCTCACTATAGCCTCCATCCCATCCCTGGGCCTGTTCCATATATATTCCATTGTAGTGTTAATCATACAAACCAATCAAATCTCCTCTTGGTAGAGGAGACTTGAACAATATGCAAATCCTAAATTCCATTCCTATTATTCCACAGGACTTCCCAGTTAGTCTATTTCCATCCCGCTAACTAGCTAATGGATAGTTGGTGAGTTCAGACCAAACCAAATATTAGACTGTTAGTCAGATTGGAATGTTCCTCAGTCGTGTACATGAACAGTACTTGCAGTTTGGGGTTATCCACATGATCCATCTTTCATTATCAAAAATGACAAAGAACCAACTGTATTCATAGGCATATGAACATTACTCACACGAGCAAGATTTTATAAGCAAGAAAAAACAGAGAAAGGGGGAAAAGATTAAAACAAGTGAAGTGAGGAGAGGGAGGCTGGAGACAGACACAAAGGAGACATTGTTATAACTGGAAGGGTTCTTAAAGGGAGCCCGCTCTTCCAAACCCATGGTTTCATGGCTTCCTTGTCTTCAGAATGAAGAGACAGAGCAAATGGTGCTTAGAGAGCTAGTAAGTGGCAGAGGTGAGACCAGAACAGTGTAACTAACTCTTCTTGGTCTTCCAGCTCTTAGTGAGTAGTGCATTATCCATGTTGCCCTTCTAAATAATGGAAGAAAAAATAAGTATTGGGTAAGAGTTAAATTAGAGAGAAAATTCTTTGATGGACGTGAAGATGGAGCTGGCCACTTGGTTTTCAACCCGAAAAGGAAATGTTAATTGTTCCTATTTTCTGCTCACTTTGAGAGTCATTGTAGCTACTAATGAGTGGGTGTGCCCATCTCATTTATTCCATATCCTCTTGGATTCCATCTGGGTTCCTGGGGGCTGTAGGGTGGTCCCTAGCTTATCTATGGCACAATGAAGTCACTCCTCTGCCATCACCTTCCAGTTGTCATCCCTCTAGCTTTCCTCTATCCACTGTGGGCTGCCTGGACTTAAGCCCCATCCTCTCTGAGGGCTTCTGTAGCCAAAACAGTCTTGAGCACCATGACTCAGACCACAGAGTCTAAAAATACCAGTATTTGAGGCATCTGATTCTTTTCCCCTTTCAGACACAGTTGATATCTGTGAACCCAGCTCTTTTTACTTGAGAAAACTAGCATTAAAGACCTGGCTGGGCAGGAACATCTCTTTCTTTTATTTCAAGGATATATATTTGGGATGTCCAGAGACACTTGAATCACATTTCCCTATTTCTCAAGAGAGATCAGAATCCCCAGTGGGCCTTGAAGCTTTGATGAAGCTTTGTTTCTGAAATATCCTTCTTGGATTTTCCAAACCTTCTGAGCTTGATGTAGTGTAAATTAATGCATATACTGTGATCCCAAAGATCTGATGCACAGGAATCAGTTCAGGTCTTCTGATAGCTCTTAGAATTCCATGGGCTCTACTGAATCTCCACCACCTACTGAAATGTGACAGACAGTGGGGCAAGAACTCCACTCAAGCCAGAATAGTCTCATTTTTGGGCTACTACCATCATCTCTCACTAGTCTCCTCTCCCCAGTATCATTTAAGTAGTCTGAAAATGAGTAAATGAACAAACACAATCTCATTATCCAAGACTTACCCAAGTCTTTCACAGGTTATCAAAGAGCAGCTTTAAAGTGCAAAAATCTAATCAGATTGTTGTTTCCATGGCTCCTTGCTGCCTAAAGCACAATTTTCTGGAAGAACACACATGACACTTGGGGTCGCCTGCCTGATCCCCTCATCTCACACTGCCTGCATCTGCCCTTACATGGAAGCCAGGAGTCCAATCACAGCCTCCTGATTTTGTTCTTTTAGTTCCCTATACCTGAAGAAACTGCTCTTTCTCTGATGGGGGAAATCTTAGTGATCCTTTAAAGCCAAGGTCAGGTTTCACACTTTGGAGAGGGAGGATGGAAGGGTCCATACACCTGGGTTTGAAGATGGACCTAATATGTACAAACTCTGTAAACAGGTGGAAATTTGTGACTTCTTCATCCATGATTTTTTGTAGCTTTAAATTGTGAGAAATGACATTCATCTCATAAGATTAATGTAAGGATTGTTAAAAGATAAACACATTTTAAATTCTAAGGAGTTTATTTGGAGCACTCAGCCATTCTTGATTCAGGCAGCACAGACCACAAATGGCTGAATGCTCCACTAAAGAGGAAGGAGGGGAAACTTTTCTGAGGTGTTCACAGAAGGAACATAAAAAAATATTAGAACCAGGAGCAGTGGGGCATGCCTGTAATTCCAGTGGCTCCAGAGACTGAGGCAGGAGGATTGCAAACTCAGTCAGCCTCCGCATCTTAGTGAGGCCCTAAGCAACTTAGCAAGACTTTGTCTCAAAATAGAAAGGGCTGGGGATGTGGCTCAGGCATTTAAGTGCCTCTGGGTTCAGTCCTTGGTATGAAAAAAAAAAAAAGAAAAAAAAATTGGATTGGTTAAAGTGGAAAGTCCCTAGTTAGAAGTTGGTGATTTCTCATTGCTTGTCTCTACTTTGAGGTTACTTGGTGGTTTCCAATTGGTTAAGTTTAAGTTTTGTTTTTCTGTTTGCATTGAATTAGTTTTCATTTGCTCAAGTAGGAACCCAAAGTACTGAAGTCATCACAAGCATGATGTCTACCAATTAATTATTTTAACAGGATAAATGCATTTTTGTTCAATACATTTTTGTGTGGTAAGCTATCAATTGGGTACCTGGCAAGAGGGTAAGTATGGCATTTCTGTTTGTTTATTTTTTCCCTAAAGTTTCTTCTCCCCTTATTTTGAAGTCTTCCAAATTCTCAGGGGAGTTAACTGTGCTCTTGTGCTACCATTTTTCAAGGGCCTATTTCTTTTGCCCAAAGGTAAGTGCTTTGAAGATGGAGACCTTGTCTTATTTTTTGTATTTCCAACTCCAGCTCAGCCTTAGTCCAAACTAGCTGAATAGCTGATGCTCAGCAGCCAGTCCATAGGAAGGTGGAAGACACAGTGTGGCTGGAGTTGGGCTCTCTTAGTGGGAACCAAGGGCTATTCTCTGTTTATACTCTTGAATTCTCTGCCAAATTGAAAGGGACGGCACTACTCAAAATGATAGGATCTCGGAGTGTTGAAGAGCTGGATGGAGTGTCAGATATCATCAGGGCTTTCAATCTGGATTGGGGCAGGCTCTGCACCAAAGTCTCAAGGTGGTGACAGAATCAGGCTCAGATTTCTTATATTCAGGCTCTTGGACCATGACCCTCCTGCACTGCCTTTCTGCTTGCCCATATCTCAGGGAGGAGGGGAATGCTTATCCAGCAGAAGTACTTAAAAATTCTGATTTACTCCACTGTTTAGAACTACATGCCTTCTCAGAAACCAGGTTGGGGTCTTGAGGTACTGAGCTCCCTGACCAGACAGAAGCATTTTATAATACTTGTAGGTAGGTGGAGAAAAAATATACCTTTCTAGATATCATAGTTGGTATGACAACATGAATTTCCACTTCTCTATTCTCAGAAGCACCCTGTTGAGAAGTGGCTGTCTGTCTTTTTAATAGGCTGAGGCCCAAGGCCCAGAGAAGTTAAGCATTTCTCTGAGAGGCCTCAGTGAATCAGTGGGAAAGCTTTCAACAGAACTCATCTCTTCTACATCCACTTCCTACCCATCAGACAGCACTCACATTTGGGCATAGGAATGCAGACCCTGCACATACCATGAGGACAAAATAAGCTTCTGGAATTAGCTACAGGATTTCAGATTGAGAGGCATGAGTAAGGAAGGGGAGTGAGAACTCCCTTTTCCACAGACTATATATTCTAGGGAATCTAAGTGTGAGGGAAGGTGAAGGAATCCTGAGCATTTAAATGGTTACCCACCTGAGCAACATCACCACCCGCAATTACCATGTGACACATGGTTATTGGTGGCCAGTGATATCTGAAAAGCTAGTAATGGACAGCAGGGTGAGCTCAATGCTTCTGACCCTACTGAGTAAAATTCTACTTTCAATAGAAAAGGCAGAAACTAATCTTGTTTACCCCTTAAAACATTTGTACTATGTTGTTATTAACATAACTTTACAGATGAGAAAACTAAGCCCTCAGAGGGGCCCCTAGTTGGTCAGTGACTCAACTAGAAATGGAAGCCAAGAGAGTTTGATCGCTAAGCCCATGTTTCCTCCCTCACCAGTGGTTCTCAAAATGTGATCTTTGGGCCAGCAGCCTTTGAGTAACCTGGGAACTTGTTAGAAAAACACATTCTTGCATTCTCAGTTTTACTTGGGGTTTCACAAACCCCAAGGTGGGGGTAGGGGGAAGCTTAGCAGTTTGTTCTAACAAGCCCTCCAAAGGATTCTGAGGCCAACTTAAGTCTGAGAACCACTGCTCTCCACAGTGGCATCTCGAGAATCAGGAGCATCCAAGATGGCAGAGATCAGTGCATGAGGAAAGCAAGAAGATAGGCAGAACAGCCCAGGCAGGACCCTGTGTCCACCCACCAAGAGAGGGAAGACTTAGAGGAGCCCTTTCCCTTCTCTACTGTGGCAAACCTGGGCAGTCAATGATAATTGTGAGAAAGGGGCAATGAAGGGTCCCAGAAGGTCTGTACATTAAATTGGGTGTGGCAAATAGAAACCCTTTTAGTGTTACCCTGGTTGACCCTGCAAGTGTCTACAGAGAAGGAGAGAAGAAAGAAAAGGAAACGAATAAAAATGGAAGAAGGATTAAAGCAAAGCAGGGAAAGAAAGAAAAGAAAGCCTACTGAGTAGGCTTCAGCAGAAAAATATTAATGGGTAGCAAATGGATACCCCCTGTGGACTGAATGTCCCTGCCCGCGTCGAAGTTCTGCATTGAACTTTCTACTTCTAAACAGTGTTTGGGATAGATAGATGTAGATTTGCTAATATTCTGTTACTATCTTTCCCAGCTGGAAGGGAGTCTCAGAATTACCTGGGACTCTTTATTTTGATAAAGACTTTTGTCCAAACCTTACAAAAAATCATTGAACAGACCTTGGCACATTAGGAACTGGTAAAGGAAAGGTTAGCTCCATTTATTTTATCAAAGCTTTCAAGGTGATTCTGAAACTACCTTTCATTAGCACCACACACATATATGTGTATACAAGTACTATTTTATTTTAAGAACTAAACAAACCACAACTAGAAACTCCTTGCCAAAGTCCAAGAAGACTGTCACCCTTTGATCTATATTTCTGTAGAATTTCAGATCTGTGGGGGCAAGAGGAGAGCAAAGCTATGCCAGGCACCCTGATTCTGAACACCTCTGTCCCTGATCCTTCAGGGTATACACAGGACTGGGTCTTTTCCCCTTCATCTGGAGGTGCCTTTACTGCCTTATAGCTACCATGACTTCTCTATACCATTGTTCTGGAACTCAGAAATTTAATCAGAATTAGCTAGGCCAAATATAGGGAAAAAAAGTTTTTCATCTTTGAAGGGGCTGATGGGTGCTCTGCTCTGAGTTTGTGAGCTGATGAGTGTGTGTGTGTGTGTGTGTGTGTGTGTGTGTGTGTACATCTCTCAGAGACCTCCTCCCTACAACTCCTAGTGATGTCCACTGCCACTACCCCTGTAATGGTGATGTCTGTTCACTCTGGGGATAATACTGCATACTGAGTATGAAATCTCTCCAAGGGAGGTGAAGGGCAGGTGGTGGGTGCTTAGAAGGGGATTAAGGACTTTGAATGGCTCCTCTGTTACCAAGACAAGAACAAGACCAGCACGACTCTATAGGTTCCTCCCACCATGGGACTTCCCCTGATACTTCTGATAGAAAGGGTAGAAGTATCTTATAGTCATTATTGTTAAAAGGCAACCCTTCCAGCCAACACCTTTTGAGTACCTGCTGTCACATAATAGGGACTGAGCTGAGCATCTTATATGCCTTGTATTGAAACCTTTCATTGACCACCATCTGAGTTTGGGGTGATTATCCCATTATACAAAGGAGGACAAAGAAGCTATGGACATTAATGCCAAAAGTCACACATTCAGTAAACTGTAATACGTTGTCTGAACCCACACTAGGTCTACTAATGGCTTAGGTGTTATTAATCAAGATTGTAAAATGATACAGGTTGTAATTTCAGAGTCTTTTATAACATATTATCCTATTTTGGGTTTTGTGGTGGTTTCTGCCTCTCAAATAAGCTTTGCTCCTGCTGGTGAAGTGAAGATGGGGAGAAGGGAAAGAACTTAATACTTACTGAGCCTAGATCAGAGGAGATCACTTATGTTCATTCATATAATTATCATGATTACCTCAATTTAACAGTATTATCTCTACTTTTACAAAAGATGATATAGAATCACAGGGGAGGCATATGTTAGCCCAAGTTTTCAGGGTAGATCTGTGGCAGAGTCCACACTTGCATCCTGATCTATGTCATTCCAAAGACACAGTGGATTGCATTTCAGTTGTGTTAGCTATTTTCATTTCAATGTGTTACATCGATCATCTATACCTTTGATGTGACCTGCTGTGGTTCCAGATAACTCCGGATGTTTCTTTGGGATTCTAAAGGATTTAAATTCCTGGGCCTAGGAAACTGAAATATATTTCCAAGGCAAAGTAAATGAAGTGTATTTTATGTTTGTTTTGAACTGTGAACATTTAACCACTTGAAACACTGCTGTGGGTCTCAGTAAAAGTCTAGAGATGGCTCAGGAGTTGGGTTGTATTAATATTCTATTTTCCACAAAAGACAAAAAAAAAGTAGTCAAATTCAGGTACTCTGCCTCTTCTGGCTTGTCTTCCTCTCCCAAATATTGAAAAGTTCAAAGCTCCTTAATTTATGATGCTATAACTGACTGCACACACACACACACACACACACACACACACTCACGCGTGCGCGCACCCATACCCATGTACCTAAAAAGCAAGGCCAGTCTCAATGCAAACTCACACTGGCTTTAGAGACCCAGTGTGACAGATGTCATGGGTGATTCATACCATGAATCACTCAGCTCAACCCATTGAGGAATGGCATGACGGAGCCCACACTACAGGACACATTTGTTCTTTTTGGTAAATCCCTAAAATTCTGAGCAGCTGTTTTATTCCTTATATGCTCCATCCTGATAATGGAAAGGAAAAAAAAAAGTGATGAGGTGTACTTTGGCTGGCCGTTAAAGAGTGTATCATAGTCCCATTCTTAGTAGAAAGTGGTACTCCTACTTAGCCTTCAGTCCACACTGAGAACATGCCTTGCTTTGCTGGGTTTAGAGCTTGGTTCTTCTGGATTCTTGCCTTTCTCTGCAACATCCATGTCTGTGTGCATAACCCATCCAAACTGGGCTTCATGGCCACATCACCTTCTCAGTTCCAAAGTCCTTCAGCTCTGCTTAAGCAGACAACCAAACCCATGGCCAAACTCTAAAAGTCATCAAGACTCAGAATTATTTTACTTCTGAAAATTTAAAGTTTCTGATGATATTTTATCCATGTAGCTCTCATATGCTCCTGTTCCCTACAACTGTTCTTTAATCTTATTGGGACTTCCCTTTTCTCACAAGATGCACCCTTTTTCTGATTTCTTCCTCTGTATTAGAGACTAGTCCACCAAAACTGCTCTTATCAAGGCCATCTATGATGTCCATGTGGCTAAATCTGATGGTCAGTTCTCATCTGACCTTGCTTGACCTTTCACTAACATTTGTTTCCACTGACCACATTTCCTTTTGGAAAGACTTTATTTCACTTCTAAGATATGATACCTTCTTGACTTTCCTATTTACTTATCACTTATTAAATATCTTCAGTCTCCTATGAAATATTTTCTTCTTCCAACTTCTTAACATTGGAGTGTACTAGAGCTCAAAGCTGGTTTATCTCTTTTGCATTTTTACCCTTTCTGTAAGTCAGAGTATTCAGTATGAGGGCATGAAAAGCAGACATATTCTAGGAACTCTTCATGTATAGCTCTAGCCTGAATTTCAGTCCTGAGCTCAAAATCCTAATGTTCAACTCCCTAGTACACATCTCTAATTGTGTGTTTAATAAACATATCTAACAATATGTTCAGATCTGATTCCTCTTCCACCTGGTCAACCTGCTTCTCCCCAAATCCCCATACATAGTAAAATAGCAATCTCATCCTTAGAGTTGAACAGGAAAAAAAAAAAAGTCATCATCTTGACTCCTGTCTTTCTACTGCAATCCCTCTTATCTGTCTGAAAATTTATTTTTAAAAATAAATCCAAAATTCAACCTCATCTCACCATGTCTCCTACTAACCCCAAATTTGTTTGTCAAATCCAACAAAATTTCTAGATTGTGTTAATAGCCTCCTAACTGGTCACCTTCTTTCCTCACCCCTTACAGTGTCTTAACACAAAAACCTTGCTGGATGGTCCTTTTAAAATATAGACCAAATCATGTCACTTCCAACTTGAAACTCTCCAAAGGGGAAATTCTAAACCTAAACATTTAAACCACAACTGTATTGTCTCAAGAAGAAACAGAAATATATTTATAAATTCAGTGGAAGTAAAGGTTATTTAGAGGGACTACAAAAGGCATTAGCTGCAACAAGAAAATTATAAATTGGTTTTTATCAAAATTGAAGACTTCTGCTTGTCAAAATACATCTTTAAAAAATAAACAGAAAAACCTCAGATCAAGAAATAAATTTATAACACACATATCTGAGAAAGGACACACATTCAGAATACACAAATAACTACAGCTCAATACTAAAAAGGGATTAAGACCCTATTAAAAGACTAGCAGACACAAAAGAAAAACCATAAATGGCCAAGAAGTATGTGGAAAGTGTTCTACATTATTAGTAATTAAAAGTCAGAGAAATGCAAATATTTGCCCACAGTCAGTTACTTGTCTTTTCATTATTTTAATAAATGTCTTAAACAAGCAGAATTTTGGAATTATGGTGAGCCCCTGTTTATCCAATTCTCCCTTTTTCTTTCAAGTAGTACTTTTTGTGTCCATTACTGTATCTAAGAACCCACTTGCAGAATAAATTTTGCTTTTTGTCCTGGCAACCTCGAGCTCTGCTAGTTTGAAAGTCTTACTACCCAGTAAGGAAATGTTTCCACCAGGGGATGCAACAGTGTCTTCACTAAATTGGAAGATGGGGCTGCCACCTGGCCTCTTTGGACTCCTCTGCCACTGAACAAATGGGCAGAAAAAGAGGTTGCTCTACAGGCTGGAGGGACTGAATACAGAAGGGAAATTGGGCCGCTGCTCTCATTGAAGACAAGGAGGGTTAGGTTTGAAATTCAGAGACATCTCCTGGGCACTTTTCAGTAACCTTATATTAAATAATACAGATTAATAGAAAGCCATAGCATCTTTAAAAAGGAAGAACTGTTGAGGTCTCAGAATGTTGGAGAATGGAGGTTTGGTTCACTCTACCAGGTAAAGAACCCCAACTACTTAAATTTTCTGTATGAAGACAGTGAATGCAAGCAATGGATTGAAGAAGGAAATCATAGATATCAATGCTAGATGGTGTTTTGAGCAATTGTAGAAATGAAGACTCTGGTAACTTTGATACACACACATACACATATACATATATATATGTGTGTGTGTGTTCATATACATGTATATGTATATACCATTGTCTTAGTCTCATTTTAATTTTATACATAAGATAATGAGGTTAATTTTATAGTTTCTTTAGCTAACAGAGACTGTGAGAGAAATTGAGAAATATTCAATATAACCAGTAATGAATACAATGACAATTTGTAGCACAGATCTTATTATAGGATGTAATTGAGAACTTTTTCCCATTTAAGGCAGCTGATTCTTGTTAGGTGAAACATACAGTTGTTTTGTTGGTACACAGAAGTCCAGATGTGTATAGAAAGGAGTATATGGAAATAGCAGAGCCAAGTCCAAATCCACCCTTTATTCCCTTCTCTGTAACAATTAAGTTGGACCCTGTGAATATTCCTCCTATGTCAGCTGACACAGGTGAAGCTTTGTCAGGTGTTGGAGGGGCGTCGGGAAGAAGGGTTTTTCTCTCTGTTGCCAGTGTGTTTCATCAACCTCCCTCAGCATAGTTTCTCCAGCACCCAGCTTCTGCAGCCCAAGAGCTTCTCTAGCACTTGGATCATGCAACATGGGTAGATTTTCTCGCACCCAGATTCCACTGCACATGGTGGCCAAAAACACCTAGCAGCCAGCAACTTTGTCTGGCACTTCCTCAAGCAGTTTTATTTTGCAGCAAAGTACCATCAGTGAGATAACTTCTTACAAAGGACTTCCTGAGTCTAGAGTTCCCCACTCTTTGCCTCTGTAAATCCAAGTCCTCTTACCCTATACAAAAGTTACCTCCACAGTCTTTCTTGATCCTTCCAGTCAGAAATGGTTGCTTTCTTTTCTGAATGACCATAGCATTTTATCTATGGGGTTTTTATGTAGGTTCATTTTCTATTCTATGTCATGCTGTGTACTTATCTGTCTGAGAGTAATAAAAACTGAGGGTTTAGCAGAATGCTTTGAAAATAAACAGATACCACTAACTGCTGGTTGATGAATGAACCAATATGGAATAATGTTGTGTTGACACAATGAAGGAGTAGTCCTGAGTATAGGGTGATTTTGTGAAATAATAAGATGTACATGGATGGGAATAACCCAGAAGTCTTCATGGGAGAAATAAAAGGTGATTCTTAAAGGAAACATGGGAGCTTCAACAGCAGAAGGGAGGTACAGAGGGCTGGGATGCACTTCATGTTAATGGAAACAGCATGCGTAAGGGATGGAGGTAGTGTGGTATGTCCTTATGTGTTCAATGGAGAATACTGGCTTGGTTAGAGTGGAGGACTTTTGTTGGAGACAGTGAAAATTACCTTGAAGGGTGTTGCAAATATTTTATGAACTGAATCAAACAAACCTTCCCTAACTGATCACATATTTTATCTGAATTGTGCATTCTTTACATTACACACACACACACACACACACACACACACACACACAAGGAAAGGAAAGGAAAAAGAAGGAGCAACCATACTCTATCTACTCCTCTTCCATTTCTACTCCAGGGTGGAAGAATCTCATGGCACAGACCGTCTTTCAGATGGATGTGGTCAAAGGCAAATGCTGTGTCTGCAATTCCTGTTGGCCTTGGATGCTAACGCCCTGGACTCCTGCAAAGTTGTTTATTTTAATCAGGGAAAAGGTTGAATCTACACTGGTTGAAGTTTTCATACTAATAATACAATTTTAAGGCCATCCAAAGCAATGACCAGGCCTAATCCTTTCATAGGGCCCACCATGTCTTTTCCCATGCAGATGGTTTCCCTCAGAGAAGGTTAAGACTGGTACACCTTCTCCCAGGCTGGGATATCATGAAAATAGGTCATCAGTTGACTAATTTCCCTGTGTGGTCAGCAGATAACTGGGGGATGGAATGTAATGACATCATCTAAACTGTTTTATCTCTTATGTGATGCAAACTCACTAAATCAAAACAGACACCTTCCAGAATCTTGCTGGTCAGAGCAGAATTCTTTCCAATTCTTTGCACATCTTTTAAAGAATTATATTCCATATGTAACCCTGGACTTAATAATGCCTGTGACTATTCTTGCTTTTCTAAGGGGAGGTCTTCATAAGAGAATTCTATAGAAAAATCCTGTCTCAATTTGGGTTACGTCTGATTTGCTTTTTCTTCATCACTCCAAAGTAAGATAATTATAACCATCTTTAGATAATCTTTTTGAGAGACTCTCTTTACAAGACACAGTGTCCAGAATTAATGATTGGTTCACTGATTTTCAAATTTGTCACACCACAAAGATATGTTAGTGCAAGGGATTACTAATGTAGATATGCTTAATTTCATTATGAAAAGAATTTTCTCAGCTGATAACATAACTGTTTTAGTCAGCTTTTTCACCACTGTGACCAAAAGACCTGAAAAGAACAATTTTAGAGGAGAAAATGTTTATTTGGTGCTCAAGGTTTCAGAGGTCTTAGTCCACAGAGCCAGCTGTATTCCTCTGGGCTGGAGGTGAGGCAGAACATTATGGTGGAAAGGCATGGAGGAAGACAGCAGCTTAGATCATGCCAATCAGGAAGAAGAGAGAGAGAGAGAGAGGGAGAGAGAGAGATAGAGACAGAGAGACAGAGAACTATGCTCACCAGGAACAAAATATAAACCCCAAGACACACTCACAGTAACCCACCCTGTCCAGCCACACTCCACCTGCCTTCAGTTACCACCCAGTTAATTCATTCAAGCAGATTAATGCATTGCCTAGGTTAAGGCTCTCATTACTCAATCATTTCACTTCTAAAATGCATTGGTTTATATTGCATATGAGCTTTGGGGGAACACCTCACATGTAAACTGTAATAATGACTTTACTATATTTACCTAGTAAAACCTACACATAGTAAGCTTAGCAATAAGACATAGTTATAATGAAAATGACAAGAAACCCAGCCACCCAACTAGATGTAATCTCTAATTTCTGATCTTTTAAAATAAGGTTTAACTATGTATTATTTTTTTATTATTCTGTCATCTCCCAGGGCCTGACACCAGTCAGGAACTGGCAAGGGTTAAAGGTCAAAGAAATAAAAATCGGAAAAAAGCCTACGATTGAAAAACATCTTAGCTATCAACTTAATCTTCTTATGATTTGGAGAAAGGCTGCTGTTCTTTAATTTTATCATCAAAATACATCTTCCAAGATAAGGAAGATAAACATTCCATGGGAAATAAAACTGGAGACTTTTGGAGTGGATGGTAGTTATCACAAGTTTTAGATCAAAGTAATTCCACAATAAAAGTGGTGTCTTAAAAGCAGATTAATTTGGCAACAGTGCTCATAATGGATAGGAGTTGATTTGAAAAAAATAAGTCAGGGCATGCAGGAAGCCACTGATGTGTATAAGTGTGGCTGGATGAGAAAGTGATGACCGAAGAAGAAGGGAATGTGTGAGGGTCAGAGTCATTAAGGAAGAAAGGAATGTGAGGGTCAGTGTGGAAGGTGATGGCCAAGTTTCTAGTCTGGATAAAATGAAAATTAACTAAAACAGGAAACTTTAGAGATGATGTTTGAGAAATTAAAGTGAATCTATTTTAAAATGTACTTTATTTGAAGTTATGTATTAAGTATAAAACAGATAAAAATGTGGTAAAGGCCAAAAAATATAAAAAGAATGCTGAACATCACTAACTGTTGGGAAAATGCAAATCAAAACAATGATAGGGCATTTTTTTTATAGCCATTAGGATGGCTCTGTCAAAAACAAACAAGAAATTAAAATCAGAAGATAACACATGCTGGTGATGATGTAGAAAAATTGAAACACTTGTGCATTGTTGATAGAAATGTAAAATGGTACAATTTCTATGAAAATATATAACTTCTTCAAAGAATAACCACACAATCCAACAATCCCACTGTTGTGGAGTGCAACTTCAGAACAGACTGATCACCACTGAGAAGTCCAAATTTGAGAGTCTTTATTAAGCTGGCCGGCTGACTGTCTCACACAATGCCCCAAAAATGTCTGTTGGGAGAACAGCCCTGACCATAGGGTGCAGGGGTTCTTATACCAAAAATCACATCAATCATAAGTGTCTGTTGCTATGATTCGAAATTACAAACTAACATCATGAAATCATCAGCAGAGGGGGAAGTGGGTCAAAACGACCTTTACCTAGGTACAAACTAAAGAATGGTTACTAACATCCACACTATCATTGTAGACATCACTGTTCACATGGTGCATTTAGGAGGAATAGGAATCAAAAGAGAACAATTTTTCATCAATTGTCATTTTGTATTGCTAAACATGTCATGCTAAGTAACTGATGATAGGTACATAGGTGGGGCGTTCCCATGGGAGAAGCTCATTTCCTACATAACATGGAGTCTCAGAGCAAAAAGGAGTCTGTTTGGTATTGCCCATATAGCTTGACCTGTAACATTTCCATGGAGCCAAATTTGTCAGCCCATCACACCACTCTGGGTATATACTCAAAATAATTGAAAGTGGATTTTAAAGGGATATGTGTACACCAATTCTCATGGCAGCATTCTTCATAATAGTCAACAGGAGTGTTATGGTTTAGATATGAGGTATTGCTCTAAAGCTCATGCAAGGCAATGCAAGAATGTTTAAAGGTGAAATAATTAAATTATTTGAGTAGAATAATCACTGATATGGATTAACTGGGTGGTAACTGTAGGCATGCAGGGTGTAGTTGGAAAAAGTAGATCACTGGGTGAATGTCCTTGGGATTTATATTTTGTATCTGGGAGCAGAGTTTTCTCTTTGCTTACTGGTTGCCATGACCTGAGTTGGTTTCCTCCACCATGCCTTTTTGCCATGATGTTCTGCCTCACTTTGGGCCCAGTGCTATGAAGTTGGCCAAGTATGGATTGAACCTCTGAAACAATGAACCTAAATGAACTTTTCCTCCTCTAAGTTGTTCTTGTCTGGTCTTTTGGGCACAGCAATGCAAAGCTGAAGAAAAGAAGGTAGAAGTAACTCAAAAGTCCATTAAGGGTGAATGGCTAATCAAAATGTGATACGCTCATACAAATGGAGTATCATTCAGCCTTTAAGAGGAAGGAAATTCTGACACACACTATAACATGGATGAACCTTAGGATATTATTGTTTTAGTCTGCTTTTTTTGCTGCTGTGACTAAATGACCTGACCAGCATAATTATAGGGGAGAAAAGGTTTATTTGAGGGCTCACGATTTCAGAGATCTTAGGCCACAGAAGGCCAGCTCCATTCCTCAGGGCTTGAGGTGAGGCAGAACATCATGGAGGAAGAGCATGGCAGAGGGAACAGCTGACATCATCAGGAAGCAGAGAGACAGACTCCCCTTTCCAGATACAAAACATATATACCCCATAGCCATGCTCCAATTCCCACCTCCTCCAGCCACACCCTACCACTTCCATTAATCCCATCAGGGATTAATTCATAGATTGGGTTAAGATTCTTACAACCCAATCATTTCTCCTCTGACCCTTCCTGCATTGTCTCACATGCGAGCTTTTGGGGGACACCTCATATCTAAACCATAACAATTATGCTAAGTGAAATAAACCAGTCACAAAAAGACAAATGCTTATGTAAGTTGTTGTTTATTGGGTATGGAGCTTTAGTTTTGTATGATGAAGTTCTGGAAATTGTTTGCAAAACAATATAGATATAGCTTACTGTTACTAAACTGTACACTTAAAATGGTTACAGTAGTAAATTTTTTATGTGTGCATTTTGCCACAACTATTAAAAATTAAAATATAGTACTTTAATTTGGCAAGGTGAAAAGAAAAGAATATTTAAAGTTATCACAGGCTTTTAGATGAAGATAAGACATTGACTGATACCCACTAGCTCTATTTTGTGAATGAGCTGCACCATGGCAGGAATTTTAGAAGCAATCACTTTACACTTCATCAAAACTTCTAATGTAGCTATAATTTCATTCATTTTAAATTATGAAATAAGTGAGCCTCAGAGAGACAAAATAACTTGGCCAGCACACACAGTTGGCCAGTGGTAATGCCAGGCTTTAAGCTCTATATCACGGCGTTTCAGGATGCCCAGTCATTGCTCTCCAAGGAAGGAGAAAGCCAATCTTGAACTCAGGAGGAGCCACAAATAGGTATAGGAAGGTAGGGGAAATAAGAAAAAAAAGTCCAAAAAGATTCAGCAAAAAAGTAGCTGGAGAAAGAAGAGGCTGGGGAGCAGGAAAGAGCAGTGTTGTGGGAGTCTGAGAGAATTCTGGGAGACAACAAATGGTTCATATGGGTATCCACCTATCTTGATGTGATTTCTTATCACACTGTTGCATTTAATTACACCAATTTTCTTAAGCAAAGAAAGTAAAATGAGCCTATTTGCTTTAATTCTGCTTTTATTATGAAGTCGTGTTTCAGAAAGTCACTCTGTGCTAGTTCTTATTTCTTTATTCTGTTGTTGGATGCCACTGAAAATATTCACCATTCGTGTCACTCATGCATCACCCTAGGAAAAGCAAATCTATCCCAATTGTTTTCCGTGCCTCCAAACTCTTGGCTTTCAGCTTCAAGATTTCAATCTCCATACAGCAGATTATTGAATCTAAAATGTCATCATTATTATAGGTTCCTCTAAGAAGGAAAGGATGCTGTTGATTATCATTGTAAGGTCCTATGAAGAAATGTCAAAACATAAAATATTTGTATTTTAAAATCAATAAAATATGACTGCATAAAACTTCACTGCAATCCAAAAGAATCAAAGTGCTTCTCCAAGTGCTTAACAGATTACACATAGGTTGGCGTAGATGGACTGAAAACAAAAAAATCCAACAGCATAATTTGTACTAAAGGAGAGAGCGCCACTTTTTTTTGGTACCAGGGATTGAACCCAGAGATGATTAACAACTGAGCCACATCTCCAGCCCTTTTTAATGTATTATTTGGAGACAGGATCTCACTGAGTTGCTTAAGACATCGCTAAATGGGCTTTAAACATGCAATCCTCCCACCTCAGCCTCAGGAGTCGCTGTGCTAACAGGCTTGCACCACCATGCCTGGCTGAAAGCTCCACTTTTGCTCCACCACTGCAAAACCTACTCTCCTCCCCACCCCTCCCTCAACTATGCTTCTTGGCCCTCCTCAGTGATGGGGGAGGCATGATCTTTTCTAACTCTCTGATCCCTGTCATTTTGTGCCTTCCATTATTTTATTTTTCACTTAAGAAAGTACATTTTTTGACACATTTTTTTATGGAGGCACACAGCCCTGACCCTCCCATCCTAAGCCTTTTCTCCTTTTACAAATTTTCTCATTTATAAATTTTGTTATGTGTAAAATGGGAGTAATAATTTAAAATAGTAATTCACACTGTAGTTGTGGGAATTTAGTGAAATAGCACATGCGTGGTGCCTGGTACATGTAGCTATAGTTAAATAATTGGTAGACATAATTATTAATAATATTGCTATCCTGAAATTAAAGGAACTAAACAGGGAACTAGGAAAGCCCCAGGGGAGGCATTTTCTCCAGCAGTATCTCTTTCACCTGTGTAAATATGGAAAGTTAGGCTCTGTGGATTCTCATATAAGCTTGCTCATTAATTGGTGGTGCCTTGACTCAGGGTAGTTAGGTAAGAGCTCAGAGGGTTGAATTTGGCTACCTTTCCTCCCAAGGCCATGGCTTGCTCTTGGGTGGTGCTTTTTCCCCCTGGTTAGAAAGACTGAAGGTCCCATGTTCTCCTGTTTTGTAAAGGGATTGAACATAGGCACTAGGCATGCTGCTCAGAATTGAGCCACGTCCTAAAATTCATTTGAGGCTGAGCTTTAGGTCCTGTGCTCAAGAATACTATTTAACCCAGGGTGTGCCCCACATCATTTTGTACCATCCTTCTAACTATAGAAATGTCAACTTCAGACACATTTTGATTTCTGGCTAAATGTTACAGTGTGGAGGACTAATGAGAAATAAACCAGAGAAACCAGAAGTAGGAAGGCTGATAAACACTTTCTTCATGCTTCAGTTTGTATGTTCAGTTTCCCCCCGGAAGGCCCCTTTGTGAAGGGCTTGGTCGCCACCTTGGGGTTGTTGGAAACTTCAGGAGGTGGGGCTAATGGGAGGTCAGTAGGTCATTGAGGGGGTGCCCTTGAAGGACACTGTGGGACCCTGGCCCTTCCTCTTTTCCCTTTTGCTACCTGGTTTATGATTTAAGTGGTTTTTCTCCATCATGCACTTCCAAATGATGTGCTGCCTCATGACAGGCTCAAAAGCATAGGACCGATTGAGTATGAACCCAAACCTCCAAACTGTGAGCCAAAATTACTTTTTCGTTCATAAGTTGATTATCTCAGGCATTTCATTATGCTGATGAAAACTGAGTAATACACTTATCTTGTCCTTTAAGCGTGTGTTCATATACCTGATCTAGTAAAGTTAAATGGGGAGCAATTCCAGAACTCTGAAGAAAGACAAAATATTATTCAATTTTTATATAAATGGGGCATTATTGACATCAATTATTTTAAGAGGACACATGGGATTTTTTAGAGGTTGGAGGAGGATTTTGTTAATTTAAAAAATTTGTGTATTTTTATGTTACTAAACCATCCTTATTTATTAAATAAATACAATCAGAAATGTTTTCTCTGATAAGTGGATGCTAACTCACAATAAGGAGGGATAGGGAAGAATAGAGTTACTTTATATTAGGTACAGGGGAGTGAAAGGAAGGGAAGGGGTATGGGGGTAGGAAGGATAGTAGAGTGAAACAGACATCATTACCTCATGTACACATACACATTTGACTGACATGATCCTACAATATGTATAATCAGAAAAATGAGAGATTATACTCCATTTATGTATGATCTATCAAAATGTATCAATGCATTCTATTGTCATGTACAAGAAATTAGAACAAGTAAAATAATAATAATAATAATAAAGAAAATACTACGAAGAAAAGTCATTGTTTTTCAACTAAAATGAAGGGGCAAGCGTGCATTTTGTAACTGGTTATTTGGTAAATAAAATATTTCCTCATAAATAAAGGAAATATTTGGAAGAGAATGTCATAGCAGTATGCTGTCAGGCAGACTGAATAGCTGAGGAAGGGGCTGGAGCCTGGGCAAGGGGTAAGGACCAGGCCTGTTCATAAAAGAAGGGAAGAATCTCAGGGGACAAAAGAGTTTTTGGAGTGGTTTTTGCCACTAATCACCTCCAGCAGGGACTGCTAGATGGCATAGCACAAAGGAATTGGGCAAGTAAGCAGAGCTAGTAAGGAATTACCTAGAAATTCAGACTGACAGGCTGGCAGCATGTGGGCCTGCCCTTGGACAGCAAAGCCTGGCCCCTGGGTTGAGGTTTAGAACAAGAATTTAGAAGAAATAATTAATCCTTAAAACTGGAGCATATGGGAGTACTTTGGCTCCATAAATGCTGTTTGTAAAGAAGCTACACTGTAGCTGAGAACTTGGCATGAAAGCCCAGAGGCCCTGGGCCCCAGGTCTGCAGAGCCTAGATGTGGGCGCAGCTGGTTTCAGTACTTCCTGCTTCAATGCAGTGTTTCCTTGGTTAATGGAAGGGCTCTGCTGTTGGAAGACTGAGGAAGGCAGCTGCAGGGGAAATGAGGTGGGACTGGCTGGGGCCATGGTGGAAATCTCTGTTAACCATTAACTGGAAGCTGGAACTAGTTAACTCTGAAGAGAAGTTATAAAGTTACTACCGCACTTCATCTGCATGATTTTTGAAGCCAGATTCATTTTGCAGTGAACATGAAGAGTCAAAACTTAGTTAAAGAAAGATAAGACAAAGTGTCAAAATGCTGGGATGTAGTGGACTCATTTCTTTCATCAGCCTTGGCATGGCCAGGTCACTTAATCTCTCCAAGAAGCAATTCCGTAATCTAGAATAGTTTATCCTTGCTGGTCCTCAATTTCCCAATTATTTATTCTGACTTCTTTGTGCCAAACATAGTGCCAGGGACACACAAGGAGGAGCAATGCGTGGCCCCCTGCCTTGGGGGATGCCACAGTCAAGAAAGAGCAGAGGAAAAGGAAAGGATGAGACATTGACAGGTACCAGGAAACACTCTGTGCTTCATCCACATGAACTCATTTAAATACTCAGGAAAATGATGTGGCAGGTATTATTATTTCCCTTCTCAAAGAATAGGGGATGAAGGATCAAACGGTGGTGGTGGTGGTGAGATAAATTGACCAAGGTTGTATCTTTGGTAATGGTGAACCATGGCTCCAGCCCAGGTCCGTCTGCCCTCAAAGCCTGTGATCTTCCAGACATCCCCCTGCTCAGGGGAGAGAGCAAGGTGAACAGTACCTTAGATGTTTGAAGGCCAGTATCAGTTGGAGCCTAAAGAGAAGTCAGGATAGACTCCTTCAGGTTTAAAACATTTGAACATATGGATAAGGGTGAAAAGGGGTTTTAAGAAAATTAGGCAGTATGATTGTGTTAGAAGCACATTTTTCCCCCATTAGGTTGTGGACAGAGTCTGAGAGTACAAAATCACAAAGGTAACCTTCTCATCCTATGTCCCTCTCTACTACTGAGTCTGGTAATGTGCAAAGCATAAGCACAGGCATCATTCATCGCTGGGGAGGTGAAAGGGGGACTTATGGGACAGGATGAAATCAATAATGTTATCACTTTGGAGCAAGGAGCTGGCTGACCGAGCACAAAATGTCAGCAGCCTGACAGGGCAAAGACAATCTTGGCTTGGAGCAACTGATATTGATTATAATCCCAAAACAATTTAGCTCATGGATCCACTTCTTACACATTTTGCCTTTCTCCTCAAAATATGTATATTCAGGGCTATAGTGAACCAATGCTCCCTGAAGAGCTGGTTCTGCTATTTGGAAGGACCACTGTGCCATCAACTCCTAATTACTCAGGGCTCAGCAAAAGCCAGAAGGCATTTTGAAATGTCTGAATGCACACAGGACTTTGGGCAGGGTGCTACAAATGGCAAACGACATCATATTGGTGTTGAACTCTTTAGGGTTCTGGGAGTTAGACCAAGGCAGTCATTAATTTGATGCAAGACTTTGAAATGCAAGTCACTGAGGCTGTCTGGTTCTCAGTTTTTCTTACCTTTAAAATGAAGGCATCAGGCTAGGAGTATTTTTCTTTAGTTTGTTTTGGTAGATGCTTATGGTTGGGGTGTGTGTGTGCTCCCTTTGAGGAACCAGAAGTAATAATCATTGATTCTCAGTCCCTCATTGGTTCATAGTTTATCTTCAAACCCTTAGTTCTTTCTCCTTTCCTGTTTGCTTCCTGTTTTTGGAGCATGCGTAAGATCTGAGACCTGACAACATATGAACTTTTTTCAATGTGTTTCATGTAATAAAAAAGTACCCTACACAAGTAATGTGCCTGGGATAAGTGCTTGATGCCTGAAACAGTAAGAATGCAATGGTCAATATGTGTCAACTTGACCAGGCCATGAGTGCCCAGATGTTTAATTAAACATTTTTCTCAGTGTGTCTGTAAGAAATCCTCAGAATGAGATTGACACTTGAATTCATACACTGAGTAAATGTAGGTGGGTTTCATCAAATCCCTTGAAGGCCTGAATAGAACAAAAAAACTGACTCCTTTGAGTAGAACAGAACTCCTCTGCCTGACTGACTTCAGCCTGGAACTACTACACCATTGGCTCTCCTCCAGCTTGACAACTGCAGATCTTGGGACTTGCTAATCTTCATAATTATGTGAACCAATTCCTTGTAATAAATCACCTCTCTAGATGATAGATAGATAGACACCCTATTGGCTCTGTTTCTCTGCAGAGCCTTAACTGATAAATTGAATGAGAAGTATGTCCCACTCAATTCATGATCTGCTGCTCTGGTAATCTCTGGGTTAGAAGATAGAATTTTGCCTTAAAATAATGATTCCCAAACTTTGTTGCACATTAGCATGACTGGAGGCTTTTAAAAATTTCAGTATACAGACTGTACCCTAGACCAATGAAATTAGAAGGTCTGCAGTGAAGCTAGTTTGGATGTTGAGTGTTACCCAAAGGTTCATATGCTAAATGTTTGGTCATATGATAAATGTATGGGTGGTGTCATTGAGGATTGCTGTGGTCTTTAAAGGGTGGGGCTTGATGGGAGGTCCTTAGGTCTTTGGGGGTGTGCTCTGAGCATCAGGATATTTTAAAGATTCATAGGTGATTTCAATGTTCAGAGAAGCTAGGAACAACTGCCCTTGAATGTTTTGGAGGTTGTAGATAACTTCTGATGATTTTAGGTATATAATTGAACTTTAAAATATTATAGGAAAAGCTCCATCAGTATACTGAAATAACTTTGGATAATGATAATTACCATGAATTGAGCACCTGTTATATGCTAGGCTCTAATGTAAGATTTGGAACACATCAACCTTTTAGTCTCATTTCTGTGGAGGAGTTAACTAGGACTCAGGGTGATTAGGTTTCCTGAATACGCAAACAATAATATGAAAAATCAGAATTGCACTCAGGTCTGTCAGGAATAATAGGGTGAACCTCTAACCACCAACTGCACCACGTTTTACTGTCCCTTTAGGGTTCACTTCATGGTTTTGGAAGTAGGAGTGAGGTATTGGGGTGGTCCAATTCAGTCTCATTCCTCCATGGAGAATGCTGTTACTGCTATGAAACTTCTGAATTCCGCCCCCCCATTTCTGAATGCATGATTTAGATTTGATTCACATGTTTTAGAATATTACAACATAATACAGCATAATTGTTTTATGTTGCTTTTTTGATAGCCTTTGGATTTCCATGGGATTGTGTCTATTTCATTTTTCTTTGATATCTTCTCTTACAGTGAGGGACACATAGTAGGTATTCACTAAATATTTCTGAAGTAATTTATATCAAGGCAGAGCTTTTGGGGAGGATCTTCCCAAATGTCTACTTATGGAGCATGAGTAAAGTAGGGTTGTAGAATTCGGAGAAAGAGAATGTGTAGTGTGGTTGAGAATAATGATAATACTGTGGATATATAGGAATCCATTGCTGGGTTCCATTGTAACACTGGTTCTTCTAGTTGCCATCCCTTTAGCTTTTTCAATCCCTGGCAGGATCTCCATCTGCTTATTCCCTTTGAAGTTGAGATATATGGGTCCAATTGTTGCTCTTAAATATTAAGGTAAATGATTAACTGACACCACAGAAGTTTTCATACTTGCAGATTTGTTGAGATCAGAATGAGTCATTAGGATAACAGATATTCTACCAGGTTTTCTTCCAGAAAAGGACTCAACATCATCTCATCATGGCAGAGATATTTGTTTAGATCATCATTCTATCCTCTGCCCCTCCTCCATTATCTTTCTGTGTTGCATAACCCTTGACTGTCACAGAACCATCTGGCAGGAACAGGAAGAGCACAATTAGGTGGAAGACCAGAGGCCACTTCTCTTCTCCATAATCCACACATGACATTGAGAAAACCATTAATATTTTACTGTCTTAGTTTCTCTACCACAAAAGTCAAGCACTAATACTGTATTGAATTGGACCAACCCAACATCAGTGTGAATTTTCTTTGATTTTTCCCGAAGACAAGTCTTGCAGAAAGCAAAGATGACATCAGTATCTCCATCAGGGTGAGGTTTAGTTGTGCAGGAAGAGGAAATGATTCCCCTGGAAATAGCAAATGCACCCCTGATCTCCACCCACTCACAGGTTCCTGAGCTTCGGTGAATCATTAGATGATTAGCAAGATAAATTAAAGGACTCCCAGGATTCACAGTTCTACATTGAGAAACTCCTTCCTCACATCTAGACAGTTTTGTTTTTCCTTTTTCCAGCTGGGATATGTAAGGGTGCGTGTGTGTATGTGTTTGTGTGTGTGTGTATGACTGGTGTGTGACTGTGATCTAACTATGTATGCAATTAGCTGTGTGCATCCGTGTGTGTGTGTGTGTGTGTGTGTGTCTGTTTAGTCAAAGCTTCAGGCCTTCTATAAAAGCATGTGCTCCTTCCTCTTTCACTTACTTGTTTCAAGCACAATGGGTTATTAAACAGATTAGATGAATTCACTTTGACTCTTATAAATTTATAGGATTATGCTTTAGCCCTGAGGATTCAGATTCCTTTGTGTGTTCACCACAGTACCAGTCCTGTGTTTTTAGCTTACTTCACTGAAATGAGCACAGACATAATGGCAACAGTCAAGTTGAACTGCACATTCCTCTCATTTTATACTTTGAGAGGAAAAGAGAGGGAAAGATCCCCTGAGAGAGAGGCTGACCCTCCTCTGCACCCTGCCTATGCCAGGGACAAGGTCCCTCCTGGTGGAGATAAATCCCATGCTGTACTTACTTGTCTAGTTGCTGATCAACCTGGGGAGATGGATCTCTCTTCCATTGACTGGGCCAAGCATAGCTGGCATATGTGGGTACTCGATATATATTGGCTGAACGAATGGATGGAGTAGAAGACAGAGGAGTCTTTGAAAGGAAGTTTTATAAATAATATGGAAAAAATAGATTCCCAGAATATTTTATTTAACAAAAATGAACATGTTAAAAGTCAAACATGGTTTTTGTTATTTTTTATAAAACTGTTTCTTTATACAATCCAAGCTTCTATAACAAAAAAATAGTTTCACAGTGACATCATTTGTATAAATAAAAGCATGATGGAGTGAAATAGCATTTTTTAAAATGAAAACTTTAAAAGCAAAGCAAAGCAAACATCTGTCCTGTCGTGGGGCTGGGAGGAGCTGCACTGGGTCCCTGCACTGGTGAGGACGCTTCCTTTGTGAGCTCTGGAAATGTGGAAAGAGACATGCCTTCTATGTTGGTAACAAAGACTGGGTCTCATCCCATCCTACATTACCATCAATGCTCAGTGCTAGAGAAAGGGTTTCAGCAAATGAGAGTTGAAATAATAACATGGACTCATGAGTAGAGGAGACCCATTTACCTAAAATCCTTTCATCAGATGATCAATTTATTAGATTATTGTTCATTGAGTTACTGATTAATAAACTCTTATTTCTATTAGTTATTTTGAATTCATAGTCATTATTGTCTTACCATCATACAGAATATTTCAGGTTGTTCTGCTTTTTGGTCCTAGGTATGCCGAGAATAACAAGTCATGTACCTTTTGAATTTTGAATCACAACATGATTAAGGGTTTTATGAACAGTAGAGTGGGTTTATTTCTTCTGTTGCATGTTTGACATATTCAAATCTCTTTTTAATTCCTCTTAATTTACAGAATGTTGTCTTTAGTGGGAGAAAGAAAAAGGTGGAGGACTGGAGAGTTTATGGAAAATTGTCCTCGGTGTGTACCCCACATAGGTGTCTGTTGTCTACGGTGTGTGCTGTGGTCCTCTGCACATCCCCACCACACCAGTGTGTACACACAAACACCTAGACTCATATTCACTTCTGTGTCAGTCCCCCTTTCTATTCACTTATAAGTCCCTTTCAAGAGTCATGTGAATCCAGGAAATAAAAAAAAGCTCAGTTTCTGATTATTCTTTACATGTCTGTGACAATTTAAACTTTTTTTTTTAAAGAAAACCCATTTATCTGCTTGTAAAACATTCAACTTTCAGGAAGAGTTCAGATTCAGAACTAGAAAGCATAGATTAATTTGCCTTCCACCGGGATAGGCTGCCAACAGCATAAATGAAAAAAAAAAGTGGTAACAAGAGCTAATTGGACTGAGAATAGTAAATGTATGTAAGATTTGGTGTAGGAGCCCTGAGAGTCTTTATATATAATATCTTTATATATAATATTGGTATTTCCAATATCCATTCTGAATGGATTTGCCTCATGTGATTTGACTTGGGTAGAATATACCTAGAACCTTACCACATGCAAATAATCAAGGTAGGTTCTGTTAGAAAGCAAGTAGGAGTAGCAACCTCTTCCTTCAGGAGACAGAACCCAGTTATTATGTTTTACATCCAGAATGTTCCCTCAAAAGCTCAGGTATCAGGCAATGCAGCAATTTTTGGAGATAAAAAGATTGGACCATAAGGGCACTGAACTTATCAGTGGATTAATCCATTTGATAGATTAATAATTTGAATGGATTTACTGAGAGGTGGTGAACAAGATAGGCAATGGAGGAAGTAGGTCACTGGGGGAAAGTACTTGGGGACTATATCTTATAACTGATCATTTCCTCACTCTCTTTATCTGCTTCTCATCTGCCATGAGCTAAGTAGCTTTCTTCCACCATGAGCTTCTGCCATGATGTTCTGCTTCTCCTCAGGACCAGAGCAATGGAGTCAGCCAACCATGAACTGAGACCTCTGAACCCATGAGTCAAAATAAATCTTTCCTCCTCTAAGATGTTCTTGTCAATTATTTTGATCACAGTGATACAAATCTGACTAACACAGTAGCCATATATTTAGAAGGTCCAATGAATATTCTCACATTCAGAGAAAAGTGAGCCTGACTTATAAATGTGGGCTTGATCCATAGACTGCACCAACAGTGTCACCCCTTCTACCACACTCCCTTCTTCCTTGTGTTCTGTGGCCTCCTGGCTCTTTCCATTCCTCAAACAGGCCAGTCTCCTCCTACTTCATGGTCTTGTGCTGACTGGTTTCTGCACTTGGAAAGTACTTGCCCCAGATTTCTGCTGAGATGCTCCTTCCTGTCCCCACTATTTGAATATGACCTTTTCAAAATAACGTCCTGTTCCTTATCAACGTCCCTACACCCTCTCACGCCACACTCTTCCTTACCTTCATTATAGTACTCATCTCTACGTGACCTTAATTTTTTTCCTTTCTTCCTCTCACTCATCACTATTTCATAAGCTCAATGAGAGCTTTTCCTTGCTTATCTGTGTCCTTAGCACCTAGAGCAGGCTCAGTAAATGTTTGTTACATGAATTATTAAAACCGCACTTTACTCCACAGAAGCATAAATGTCTTATTTTTCTCAACATACTGTCAAAGAGGCTGCACCATGTTTTAATAATTTTTCCTCTTAAATGTCGGTTATAGTGAGTTTTGTCATCTAAATGGTTTCAATTCTTAAATGTTCAAATTTATCCTTCATGTTTTTTTTACTTCTATGACATGTTTAGAAAACCTTTCCACATCAAAATTGTAAAAATTTTCACCTGCATTTTCTTCTAGTGTTCTTGTGTGTTTGATTTACATTTAAGTATTTAATCCATCTTTAATTTTTTTGGAACATGATAAGAATCCAAGTTAAATTTTATCCAAACACCTAGCAAGTTGTCCCTGCACCATTTATTTTAAAAATGAGCATTTCCACACTAATTTAATCATAGGTTAAATTCCTCTAAATTCCTTTATGTGCATTGTCTTTCTCATGATTGTTCTCTGTTGCAATGATTTTTTTGTCTAACTCTGCCCAGAACCATAATATGTTAATTATTTCAGCTTTATTAGAGCCAAGCATCTTATGCAGTAGGACAGGCATTCTTCTCCAAAACATTGTTTTCTTTTTATACATTTTCCCACCTCAGATCAACTTTAGAATTATTTTTTCAGTTAAAAAATTTAGGGTTCTTAATGGATTTCCTAAGGAATGAATGATTAGATATTATAATTTTTAGATTTGCATTCTAAGAATTTGGAATGTTTTTTGATTTATCCAAATTTTTGTGTTCTTCATATACTATTTTCATTTTCTTCTGATACTTAATAATAGCTGAAGAACCTCCCCCTTTTTTTTGCGGTGCTGGGGATTGAACCCAGGGTCTTGTGCTTATGAGGCAAGTACTCTACCAACTGAGTTATATCTCCAACCTGAAAAAAAAACCCTTAAAATCTTATACTATGTTTGGCATATGTCCATATGTTTCCTACTGTCTTCTTTTATATGTCTCTCTCTATCCCACCCATTTGGGGGGAGGTGATGAAGTTGGGTGAGTGAGAGTCAAATATAGTGTTCTGAATTGTGATGAGAGACCTCTTGTTTGAAAGACTTGCCTGTTTGAAAGACTTGCATAAGAAAGCAGTGATAAATTCACCAGGACCCAGTCCTCAGTTAAGCAATAATCCGCAGAAAGCCATGTGTTTATCTTTGTTAATCACCCCTAGTTTGAAAATGTAAGACAGACATTCATTTTGAATTCACCTTTCAGATGCACCAAAGACTTGATAAGATTGCCACCTCACTGAAAAAAACATTATTTCCACATATTGATGGCTATTTAGGTCATTTCGAGTTTAGGCTACTCCCCCTGGTTTTAACAATATTGAGTCTCCCAATTCATTAACATGGTATGTTTATCTATTTATTTGGATCACTTTTAATTTCTTTCAATAAAATGTCAGGTTATAAAAATTAATTTAAAAATTTTTAGATGGGCATAAACAAAAGCAAATAAGATTAACCTCTGTGAGTAAAAGGTCAGGTTCTGGATTTGAGGACTTTTGTTTTGATTCCTGGCTCTATCATTTACCAGCTTGTCTCTTCAGACAGGTCTTTCTGTAATCCAGTGATTTCATCTGTCTAAGGGGACAATTATCATCCCTCCTGCATGTTTTCCTGGGAAGATTAAATGTATATTTTCAGTTCAGGTTTAGAAAAGCATATACTTAACATATGATGATAATCATTTACAACATTCTTTTTAGGTTTTTTGTACTGACCCAGAGGATTCTTAAGTTCTTAAGGATTATGAGTGTCCTCCCACATCTTGCAGAGTTCCTGGCATGTGATAATTTACTTGAGGAGTGTTTGTCACATTGAATCTCCTTATTACCATATCAGAGTAGAATTTGTACCATTTTAGACTACATTTTTTTTTACCCATGATGTGTTCATAAGGTTGTTATCAGATTTTATATTCTTTCTTTCATCTTTAGTTTTTGTCTCTACTGGTTCTCCACATTCCCCTGGACATTTTCCATAATTTTTACCTGCATAGACTTCACATTCTTCAGCTACTATCCTATCTTTACTGTCCAGTTCCCATGTGCTACTAAATCCACTTTTGTCTGTCTTCCTATTTCATGTCATTGAATTTTCTTTCACTGAAATCCCTGATGACCACTTGCACTAGTCAGCCTTTGGTTGCTGTGTCCAAAATCCCTCACAAGAACAACTCAGAGGAGGAAAGATTTGTTTTGACTCATGGTTTTACAGATCTCAGTACGTGGTTGGCTGACTCCATTGCTTTGGGTCTGAGGTGAGGTAGAAAGGCATGGCAGAGGAAAGTGTTTGGCTTATGGCAGCCAGGAAGCAGAGATAGAGTCCAGAGGAAAGATGAACCCTTCTAGGATATATTTCCTCCAACTAGCTCCTCTCAGTGGCACATTCAGTCATCAATGGATTAATCTGCTGATGAGATCAGAACCCCTTTGATCCAGTCATTGCCTAAAAGCTCCATTTCTGTACCTTGCTGCATTGGGTACCATACTTCCAACACAAGAGCTTTTGGGTGAAACATTCTAGATCTAAACCATAACACCATCTGATGGCCAAATCCATTGTCTTACTTGGGCTGCAGGAATTTACTTTAGATCACAAGTCCCACAAGAGGAATGATTTTGTCTTACTTTCTGTCGAACTTCTGGTTTTTAGAACAGCCTCTGAACATAGTAGATACTCAATAAATATTGGTTGAATTAATAAATTGGCAAATATTACTTACATTGTTGACCATTTCATATATGAAAACATTCTTTCTATCTTCATCCAAAGAAACATTGCACTCTATCTTCTGGAAGGTTCTTTGTTTCCTCCTTTTCTTTTTACATCCATCAAATGCTGATGTTTTTCACAGTTGGATTCTTATCCTTTTCTTTTCTCTTAAATGTTTCCAGGATGGACCTCTCTTATACATATTAGTCTTCACACACCATCTATATTTACACTGATTACTTCCACATCTGCAGCTCCACCAACACTAATTTTAAAATGTTTAGACAATTTAGTCAATTACCTATTCAGTGCCTTGATATTTGCCTGGATCTAAAAATGTATCCAAAATGAAACTTCATATTTTTCTCAGAACTCTATGTTGAAAATGTGAGATAAAAATTAATTAGTTGGAAGCCAAAATATCACTATTATTTGTTGTAAATACTAATTTGGTGGGTGCTATTTTGTGTAACTGATGAAAAATGAACCCCAGTTATAGACCTACCTACTTGGTTCTGAACTGAATAAGTTGAGCATGGGACACGTGTAGTTAAAAAGGAACCACACTCTTCATAGATGTTACATAGTTCTGTGGTAATATGACTATGGGTTTGGTAAAGTTGTAGTAACTGTCTTCATCACATGTCCTCAAGTAATCATGAACCAACATGAAACCATTTGGTAGGGGCTCATTCTTGAGTTTGGGGCAAAATACCTAAATCCAAGATTAGTTACTCTATTGGTTTTTTGTTTTCAGATTCAGAGTAGGGTTTGGGAAAGCTAAAACACTTTTGCGAAGCTTGCCATTACAATTTACTTAGAACCTTCCTACTTATTTTAGGTACACATAGAGCTCACTCTTGAAATTTAGAACGAGAAAACATTGCTGGGTATGGTGTTGCATGCTTATAATCCTGGTGACTTGGGAGATTAAGGCAAGAGGCTCACAAGTTCAAGGACAGCATGGTAAACTTAGTGAGACCCTGTCTCACCATAAAAATAAAAAAGGTTTGGGCTGTTGCTCAGTGAGAGAGTACCCCTGGGTTAAATCTCCAGTACCACATAATACCATAAATGAATGAATGAATAAATAAAAAACAGAAAATGTTTTATGCTTGAAGTCTGAAACAATTGCATAAGGAAAAAGCTCTCTTTTCACAATGAATTTAAATCCTTGCCAAATCTGGGCTTGCTTACTAAGGACTTTGTGGTCTGACAGCATGGGCTGAGTCCAACTTGGGTCACACACACGCACTTAGAATACTTGCTAATTGAAGGCTGAACTTCAGTCATCTGCATCCTAAAAATCCCCTCTGAGAGCCTGTGGTTTGGCAGAGACCCTTTCCACTTATCCCCACCTGAGGACCTGAAAGTAGAGCTGAAAGCTGAGTAATACCTATATTAATTATAAAGGTTAATTTTAAGGCTCTTAGCATGTCAAAGGAGGCTGCAGACACAACCACAACTAGGAGGATTTGCCATCTCCATCAGAGCCGTGCTAGGGAATGGGAGATGTCTTATGGAGGGGGTTCCCAAAAGAAAAAATTCAGCTCCCTGGCTTCATTGGTAGGTTTAGTTCCTAAAGGAAAAAAATGGAGTTGCTGAGCTGAACATGCCTTATTAATTTCCCCAAATGTGTCCACAAGTTACTCACTCTGCTTTGTCAGGAAGAAAATAAGAGGTTGTAAAAGAGGTTGGGCATATTTAGAACTCTCTCTGCTGTAAAATTAGGGGAGTGGGGAACAAGTATTTTCCTCCAACACTGTTTATCTTGAAAGATGATTAAAGCAAAACCATCTATTCAATCACCTAACCCAGCAACTGGTGGGTATTTAGATTTGTATCATTCAGTACAATGGCCACTAGGTGTATGTGACTACAAGTTCATGAATTTTGGCTAGTCCAAATTTGGATATAATTATAAAGTACACACTGGATTTTGAAAAGAAGATTATAACACACCTCATTGATATTTTATATTGATTGCATGTTAAAATGAAAATAATTGGGATATATCAAGTTAAATAAAATATATTATTAAGATGAATTTTACCTGTTACATATACAGTTTGCATTATATTTCCATTGGAAAGCAGTGCTATAAATCAATGGCTTCTAATTATCTAAGATACCAAATGCTTTGCAAATTGATATTTTTGTAAAATTCAATAAATCATCTTGTTGTAAAGACTCTTAAACCCTTACTTTGTATCTTGTCTTTGTTTCATTGCCAACTAGTAATGAACAGCTTGGGTCTGACCTAGTCTGAAGATCAGACTGGAAGTACATTCTGAACTTTTGTACCTTAAGTAACCAAGTCCCATCAACTGTTTCTCCTGCATATCTCGTATGCAGCCCTTCCTCTCTATTTCCCTTTCTTCTTCCTTCAATCAGATCTTTATTTCCTACTTGAATTATTGAAAGTGACTACTAAATAGTCTCATTGAATGTTAGGGCTTGGATCTGGAATGTCCCTGAAAGGCTCATGTGTTAAAAGCCTTGGTAGCCCAAATCAGCAATTTTTGAGGTGGGGATTTGGGGAAATGACTGAATGATAAGGGCTCTGACCTCACCAATAGATTAATCCATTGAGGGATTCATAGCTGAATGGATTATTTGGAGGTGGTAAAACAGTAGGAGGTGGGGACTAGTTGGAGGAAGTAGGTCATTGGGAGCATGCCCTGGGAGGGTACATTTTGTTCCTGGCCTTTCTCTCTTTTTCTCTCTCTCTCTTTCCATCCCTCTGCTTCCTGGCCACTGTGGAATGAGCAACTTTGCTCTACCATGTACCTCCTCCATGATGTTTTGCTTCACTGCAGGTCCAGAAACATGGAGACAGCCAATCGTGGACTGGAACCTCTGAAACCATGAGATTAAAAATAAACCTTTACTCCTTTAAGTTGTTTTTCTCTGAAATTTTTTCACAGCAATGCAAATATGACTAAGACATTGCTTGTACCCTTACATCCTCCATCCTATCCATGTTTGAAATTACTTTTGGAGTGATCCACATGAAAGAACCTTGGTCACATCACTCCCCTCTTAAAACCCTGGAATTCCTCCATATTCCTCTGGTCAAATTATAAAATTCTCATGACACCCTCAAAATGGGTAGGATTTCTGCCTGCCAATTCAAGTCACCTCTCTTCCAACCTCTATACTATAATAGCAGCCAGAAATTCTTGTGTTTTATCAAGGACCAGAAAGTACAATTCTACAGAAAGTTCAGTCTCATGTAATCCTTGCAAGAACTTGAAATTATATCTATATTTTCCCTACATTATGGATTTTTAAAACCAAAAACTAAACTGAATAAGTCATCTAAGAATATTTAGGTTAGTAAGGAGCAGTGTTAGGGTTTGAACCTGGGTCTTTCTAATTCAAAAGGCTATGCTGTTTCCAAATGATGTGAGGCTGCTTGGAGTTCCTTCCACTCTGTACTGTTCATTTGTTGCTTTTACCATATGCTATTCCCTCAGGTCCCCATCTTCTATTCCAGATTCATTTATACTTCTCTTATGACATTTGAATTATTCATAATCCCTACCCAATGCATTGTTTGAGACTCCCACAAAAGCCTACTTCCTCCGGAAACCATTCAGTTTTCAAACACTGAACACACCATGTAGTAGTTTGGGGCATATTTATTTCCCCTTTTCCTTCCTACTGGGGCAGGAACCATCTTCTGTACTTAACATCATGGTTATCAAATGGCAGATAGTTTTATAATTGATTAATTCATCTTTTCAAGTTTTCAACATATAATTAATAATAAGAGAAAAGGCCCCATATTCACAGAGCCTACCTTCCAGTAGGAGCAAATTGAAAGAATAAACTAAAAATTTTAAATGCCTGTGAGTGTACTCTGTGTTCCTGCACCTTCTCAATGTAGTGAAGCACTCTACTTACAGTAATGATTTTCACCAGGGGTGCTCACTTGGTACTGGTCCAGCCAGCTGCTGCATTCCAGTTCATCCCATTGCCATCTCAGGTGTGCACACTGTAGGACAGGAGTGTGGAGCCTCCTGTTCTTCATTTGTTCAGTATCTCTGGAATCAGTGCTTCCCTTTGAATTGAGGGATTGTCACCGGAGTACCAGCAAATTCCCTTTCAGCTCCTCACCAACACTCTGTCAAACACCAGATGTTTGTTTAAGCTCATGGAAGACAGGCTGATCAGTACACTGTGGAGCCTCAGACTAACCTTCTGGTACAGGAAGACTTGGCAGAAGTCATGACCTCTTTGAATCTCAGTTTTCTTATCTGTGAAATGAGGATGTTTGCCATTTTAAAATTGATGGATGGCATCCTTTTTCTGTCTCCAGGGATCACATTTCCAAATTATTCAACAGATACAATAAATTAACTCATTCGTTTAGCAATTACTTATTGAATACCTTCTGTGTTCCAGGTATTGTCTCAGGTGCAGGTAAAGGGGTAAGCAAATCAGTCTTAATTCTCATAAGGATTTGTGCTCTGCTTAGAGGAGGCAGGTATCTAAATGAGTATGTGGTTGTTGGATGGTGACAAGAATGACGGAGTCCAACAACTAAAGTCAAGGGGGTGAAGAGTGCTGATGAGGAAATAAATGAAGGTTATTTTCTAAAAAACAGAAAGATGACCTTTGAGCAGAGACCTAAAGGAAAAGAATGCTATTCATAAATGTACCCTGCTAGATGCTTCTGGAGTAGTGAGACATAAGCCACATGCTACCTATTGCATGTGTCCCTCTATGTCAGTCTGTTATTGCAAGCCTCTAGACATCCCCTTCTCACAAAGACTCTCAGAATGACAAAAAATCCAAACTTTTTTCAGTACTGGGGATTGAACCCAGGGCCTAGCACATGCTAGGCAAGTGTTCTACCACGGAGCCATACTCCAGCCCACAGAAAACCCAAATGTGATATGCTCAACACTGTCTAGCACCCCTAACTCCACCTTAGATCTAGACTACTTACATATTCTTGGTCTTGAGCAGGGAAGGATGGGTAGTAGCTAATGACATCCTATACCCAAGTCACAGGCAGCTGGGACCAGTGGAAGGAGATGTCTTCACCGTAGAACCACTTACCATGCAAACATTCTCCCTTCCCTAACATTCATCACATCTGAGCAGTTACTTATGGGAGTACATGCTGACGTGGAGGACTGGAGAAAAATCTTGCAACATGCTTCCTGATGACAAATGGCTACAGCTGGACTGTCTGTTCTCATCTGCTCAGGTTGGTGTCCACTATGGGAAAATCACCAAGTGACTCATGCATCTTCACAGCTACTTCTCAGCCTGTGTCCCATTCCTAATGATTTCGTTCAGAGAAGAATGGCAAAGTGAAATAGAATTTTCTCTTGCAGGATTTATTTTCTGTCTGCATTCTTTCTAAACTATATGGAGCTTCATGGATATATTCATGACACTGATGATGTTTTAGAACAGACTTTAATTTGGCAAGGCTGATGGGTATATTTACCTTTCAATACCTCAGTAGTTCAATGACAGGGAGGTGGGTTATGAAGATCCTATGCCTGCTTTCTGTGTGTGCCCAATACCAGGAATCCCCCTAAAACTTGAGTACAACAGAATTATATTAGGTAGAAAGAAAGAGTACTTTGAAATAGAACTCTGAGTAATATCTTACCACATGAATTTACTAGCCAAAGTGAGCCTGTGATCACACACACATAGGAAAGATTTACCTACTTTGAAAAAAAGCACAGGTTTAAACTCTTGGTTCTTACTAAGTAAAATAAAACACTGAAATATTGAGTTTTTCCCCCTTAATTTTCTACAGTCATTGTTTCAGGTGCATTTATTTTTACTCTGAACAAAACGAACCAATCAGAGAATGGCCTTCCTCCTCTGAGAGATAGCTCACACGATTTCTACTTTCTAATTTTCTGTGTTAGTCAGCTTTCTGTTGCTGTGGCGAAATATCTGAGAAAAGGAGGAAAGATTAATTTTGGCTCATTGTTTCTGAGGTCTCCGTCTATGGTCACTTAGTCCTGTTACCTTTGGATTTGTGGCAAGGCAGATCATCAAGGAGGGGAACACATGGGGAAGGAGGCTGCTCACCTCATGGTGACTGGGAAGCAAAGACAGAGAGAAGGGGCAGGGGTTCCAATATTCCCTTCAAGGTCACACCCTCAATAACCTGACTTCCTTCCACTGGGTCCCACTTCCTAAAGGTTTCACCATTTTCCAACACTGCCATGAGCTGAGGACCAAACCTGCAACATATGAACTTTGGGGGATATTTAAAATCCAAACCATAATACTCTCATTGTGGGAAAGATGTTGTTGGAGACATCATCAGAACACAGAATAGGTAGCACCATCATCTAGAATTGTTTTCAAAAGCAGCAGAATATTTTGTATTATATTTCAGTGACTTCTAACATAAAGTGCTCTTGTTTGCATAAAATTGAATTCCTGAAGTCTGGTTTTCATGTGCAATGTGTGATGCTGGTAAATAGTAGATGGGGCAAGGAGAGTTTTGGTCACCCATGTAGGACCCTGGAGTAAGAATCAAACCCTGGAGTATGATTCAGAGGTAAATTGGAGTCTGGGAAGGATCTTGGAGATGGATTTTTCTCCTCTGGTTTTTATTTCTATAATGAGACAATGAATGTACTTTCTTTTGGGGAGGAAGATTTTCATATTTCCAGATTTAAGCTATGGGGATTCAAAAATTCACCAAAATCTTTGGCATGAGATTGACAATTTCCTGTTCTCTTTTGCTAGCTCCTTCTGTTACACAAATTCAGTGGGAAAAGAGGTATTACTAAATATCAAAGGAAGATATTAAAGAAATATCTTTAATAAAGATATAATACATTTCATAAAGAAAATGATATTCTTGATGCTTTCCACAAGAATTGAACAGATATTTTAAAAGGTGAGAAGCTGTCCTTTGCTGGGCATAAATAATGAGTGTTCTGGTTAAGATTTTTTGTAAGACTATAAAACCTACCATGTGAATTTGCAGTATATTTTACATCTAATTAAAATTGGAAACTTCAGTGTTTATTTATGGAAGACTATCCCATTTCTCTTTGCTCTACTAGGGCCAGTTAAAATATGCCATTTTGTTACCAATTGTTCAGCAAATTTTGAGGCAAAGTTCAGAAGTATCATTAGCCTGAGTAAAAATGTTTAAGACTAGAAAATAAATGTCCTGCTTGGTTATATAGGCAATGTAAATTATGGTGTATGGCTGGTCCAGAGCTATATTCATTCTTTTTTATGTTCTAGGATTTTTAAGAAGCAAGAAAATGGGGAGCATAAATATTTTTTGGCTCTGTGTGAATTCAGGTAGCCTGTTCTGAAAACTGGCATGGTCTTCTGTCTTACGGGGCTGGGAATATTCTGGCTCAAGCAGTTACTTCTAGGAGCTGAGCACTGACTCTTAAGACTTCAGAGGGAACTCACCAACATGCTTTTCAGTGCCAGGCTCATTGCAATTTTCCCAGAGAACTGCTTTTGTCCTTGCTGTAGGGTTATTTCTGACAGAATGACCAAGCTTTTAGTGAATATACTAATATTGTGATATCATTGTCTGACAAGATATTCCTGGAGAAAAAGAAAGCCAGCTTCCTGGGGGCTCATCTAGAGAGTGTGGGGGAGTTAAAGGTATGTTTGTTGTCACTCATCTCAGTGAAGGCAGTTATCGAAGAAATGACAACTTGAAAGACGGAGTCTATATAATGAAGTGGACATTTGCCCATCTGGATTTGAAGGTCTTGGTAGGGGCTGTGAATTTTGAGCACATGTATATCTGATGCCGATGCAAAGAGGAAATGATCTGGGCCTAACATTCTCTCATTCATCTTATTTTCAAGAGTTGCATAAGGAGTGATTGCCATATGCTCTGTCCAAGAATTTAACAGTAAATAGACACAGTCCCTATCCTCAGAGATCTATAGTGTAGAGGGGAAAGATAAGAAGTTAAACAAATAGTTTTTTAAATATAATTCTCTCTAGCCCGGCTTGGGAGGCTGACGCAGGAGGATCACAAGTTCAAAGCCAGCCCCAGCAACTTAGCAAGACCTTACTCAACTTAGCGAGCCCCTGTTTTAAAATAAAAACTAAGGGCTGAGAGTGTGGCTCAATGGTTAAGTGCCTCTGTGTCCAATCCTTGCTACCAAAACAAATTCTCTATTTTAATTATGATAAAATACATGCAAGAAAATTTCCTATCTTTATCATTTTTGTGTGTACAATTCAGGGTATTCAGTACACTCACACTCTTGTACAACCATCCCCACCATTCATTTCATCTTGCAAATGTGGAACTCGGCACCCATTAATCGTAACTCCCTATTTCTTCCTCCCTGCAGTATCTGGCAATCACTATTCTACCTTCTGTCTGCAAGTTTGACTACTCTACATATCTCATGTAAGTGGAATTATAAGTACTTGTCCCTTTGGCTGATTTATTTCACTTAGCATAATGTCCTCAAGGTACACTCATGTTGTAGCATGTGTCAGGATTCCCTTCCTCTTTAGAACTGAATAGTAATCTATTGAATGGAAATAGCACATTTTGTTTATCCATTCATCCACCCATGGACACTAGGGTTGCTTCTGTCTTTTGACTAATGTGAACAGTGCTGCTAGGAACATGGATGTACACATATCTGTTGAGTTTCTGTTCTTAATTCTTTTGGGCAACAAACAGATTTTTAAAATATTTCTCAAAAATATAACTATGAACTATGAAAGGACACTAAGCCTTGAAAGTAACACAAGATATCACCAGATTTGGCAGTGAGTAGCTCATTGGGGCAGGCTCCTAGAGGAAAAGACACTTGAGATCAGACAAAGATTGGCTTAGAGTTCACCAGGGGATGGAGGGGGGCAGTTTTTTAGCTCTCTGCAGAAGTGAATCAGAGGCTTAAGACAACATGTGGCTCAGGGCATTTGAGAGAGTCCATGGGTGGTAGATGGTGAGCAAGGGAAGGTTCAGACCCCCTCAGGACCTGGATCTGGGGTTTAAGGGAAAGGAAGATGTTATGATTTGAAGCCTCAGTTTACCAGTCTATTTTCATTTGTTTATCATAGACATTCAACAAAACCTTTTAAAATAATTAAACCTTGTCTCAGCTTTGATGTGGAGAGCAATAAGGGAAATGTTTGCTTGATGACTGAAATGGACTCACAGGGAGAGGACAGCCTCTGCAAGCAGAGGTGGTGGCCAAATGAGTGACAGTTCTGTGAGGGACCAGACTGATGGATGGACAATATGGTGGCTTGACCTTGACGATGAGGCTGGCACAGGAGTACCCTGAGGACCATGGGATGCTTTTAGTATGACATGTGCAACTCTGAAAAGATGCCCTGTGTCACAGGTTGAGGATTCTGGGCATTTAATACAGACATGTATTATACCTCTTTCTAGGTTCACTTATTTTATGTTGAACCCAACTGTTTTTGTGGCCAACTGAGGAATCTATAAAATATATTCCAAGAAAAAATATGTAACAATTTGCTTATCTTATTATCAATTTCAAGACTATTGGTAGATTCATAGTAAAGTTCATATATTTTAAATAGGGGAGATATTCCCTTGGCTGTTAGCCCCAAACAACATACTTTTGGATGGACATGCTCTAAAAACCATTGGTCTGTGACTTTAAAACATACTATCTTAGTACCAAAGCACAACGCCCTTTGGTCTTAGCCATCAGCAAATTCAGAATCAAGTTCAGAACTATTTGCAGAAATCAGATCCTCTCAGCTGAAGCTGCTTCCCCTGTGTCCTTTCAATTTCAGGTCTGACTTATTACTGACATCCTTGATTTACATACATTGCAGACATTCCAAGGACTGTGGAAACAGATCAGGTTCAAGTAGCAAAAGAATTCTTATCATTTGTACCAATAGGAAATTTTGGCTTCTGGCATTCACTTGACAGCACTAATATTTTCCTTAAATGTTCACATTTTTCCTCTTTGACTAGAAGAAGGGATTGATAGCTGAGCCCAAGACACCTACAGGATATAAGTAGGGCATTTTAAAGCAAGTTGATATGTTAAGGATTATAAACAAAATGGGAGAGAACTTGTCTAAAATATCTCAAGGATCACAAAGGCCAAGTTAACACATCACATTATTAATAGGCAAACATGAATCCTATTTAAGTTTGGAGTCTTAGAGGAGTCGATTACAGTGGTGGATTTATGGCTTTATCAATTGGGCACATAATTTCATGGGATAATACATCTGAGTCTCTGATATGGTGTGTGTGCATTTGCATTATAAGTGTATAATATACACACTCCCATATAGTCAGTATGACTTAATCAATTACCTACTGGGGCAAGTGGGTCAAATTAAAAGGCTGACTGAAAACAGCAGCAGCAACAACTTGGATCTGTGTTCTTGCCCAGGGAAAGGAATTTACAGCCAATATTGGTCCATTAAAATAATCAGACACTGTATGAATCAGGAACTTAGTGGTAGTCTCATAAAGAAGGCAACAAACACTAATGTATGTATATAAAGCCTCCCTCTCACTTACTAAGCATTACCTGTGAAATTCCTTTTTTTTTTTCTGAAACTTCATTACACTATGTATACTATAAAAATAAAATTGTGCCCTTACTGGGTGAGAATATCTTCTGTAATTCTGACATTTGTAAATGGATGCATAAAATATGTTCAGCATACTATATATGACTTGAATATGTATAGAATAAGGCAAAGATAGGCTTTGTTTTCCTAGTTGACATACTGTTGGAATACTAGAATGGAGAGAAAGAAAGCAAATTATTACACCTATGGATCTTAGGTCAGGTTAAATCAAAGATGTGAAACATCTCATTTATTCTCATTGAGTTATAAGCTGTCTCTATGTTGGAACTGTCTGAATAAAAGGAGTTTGCCTCTATGAGCACTAACACTTTCAAACTTTTTTCTTTCTCTGGGATAATTTCCAAAGTGCATTTCATACCTCCTTACCTTTTCAAATGTCTATGAGCATTTGTAAAATTTTAGGAATAGATAATTAATTCTGTTTGGGGTAAATACCCATTGATACCTCTTTTCTGTAGGACCTACCTCTACCTCCAGCAATAATTTAAGGATTGGACCTGGGTTGCCATATTTGCACATAGGACCACATCCTCCCCAGCCACAGATGGCAGAGCTAGGAATGCACATCTGACTCACTCTAGTCCAACGGGTTTTCATTTTAAGAAATAAGATTTGGGACTCAAGTCACTGAGAAAGAGAGGTGAGGAGGGGCAAGCCCAGTGGAGTGTTAAGTCTCAGGGCTGCAGTCAGGCCAGGACAGGCAATGCTTCCTGCAGGCTGAAGAGATGAGCGAACCAGAAGCACTGAAGCAGGTTACACAGATGGGAGACTGTGTCTCATCAAAGAGGCCACCTTCAGGGAAGAGTTACAGGGTCACATGATAGGAAGCAGAACAACTCTGGACAAGGAACTGCCCCTGAGATTTTGTTTTGTTTTGTGGATCGTCAAAGAGAACTGATGAATTTGCCAGGCACTTTGAAGCCTCCCCATACTCAGTTGATCTACTACTTCACTTCAGGCTCCCTTTCTTCTCCGTCTATGCACGCTGCTCTTGATGCAGTCCACATGCTCCTCACAAGACAGCTGCATTTATTATTCCTTCTGCCTGAAACCTTCTTTTCTTTCTCTTAGCTACTTGCATGTGTATAATTCTACTAATGGTCCAAGACCTGGGTTAAAGAACATTATCTCAAAAAGGCTTCCTTGGATCATCAACCCATGGTAAATTCTCCCTCCCTTGAACTCTCATCACACTCTGTTCACCTCTGCTACCATTGATGTCATGATCAACCTGGTTTAAGAGCTATTTGTGCATTTTCTTCAACTCTGTTAACTACAATGAACAGAGTGGGCAGGGTCTCTTTTTGACTTTCTGTCAAATCTCCAATAGCTCCTGGCATAGAACACAGTGCAAAGTAATCATTCATTGAATATATGTAAATGAATGAAAGAGTGGAGGTTGCTATAGTTTGGATCTTGAATGTCCACCAAAGGTCCATATGTTAATGGCTTGGTCCCTGGGGAGGCTATTGAGAGGTTGTGGAAACTTGAGGAGGTGGGGCCTAGTGGGAAGTCTTGAGGTCATTGCCTTTGGAAGGGATTGTGGGACCCATGCCTCTTCCTGTCTTTCTTTTGTCACTGGCTTTGAGGTGAATGGTTTTGCTCCACCATGCATTTCTGACATAATGTAATACCTCATCATAGGCCCCAAAATAATGAAACCAATTGATCATAGACTGGAACCTCCAAAACCGAATCAAAATAAACCTTTTCTCTTCTGAGTTAATTATCTCAGGTACTTGTTATAGTAATGGAAGGCTAACTAACACAAAAGTCTAACCAGCTACAAGTATTCAGGGCAGATATTTTTGGTTTAATCTAAATCTCATCATATTTGGACAAAAATCATGTGGTCAGCTGTGCCTCTCAACTTCACAGCCAATCACCCATCTTTGAGATAAATTATGTGTGGTTGTTCAACCCTAGGGGTAACCATTTTCCTTTTAATCTTATAATAAAAAATGAAAAAAAAAATTCCTAACATCATCTGATTTGGCGGCTGGAATGATCTTGCTGTTTTCAGGTCATCAAGTGGATTCCAAAGGAGCATTACATGGTTTAGAGGCTTTCAGGCTGGGGCTGAGCTGGAGAGGAACATGGTAATGATCAAACTCTGTGTCAGGTGACTTAGTGATTATTTCCCATTGATCATTCAGTACTGTGTTGATGAAAAGAACTAAATAAAGCACTTTTGAACTGGCAGCATTGTGGATAGGGTTGAGGACAGAAGGACTTTGATTTTCTCCTTCTCTTATTTGATTTAAAAAATAGAGAAGGAAAAAGCAGAAAAAATATAAACTAATTCTCCCAGGCTCCTGAGCGTCTGACACTGCTGCTCTCCCAGCACATTAAGTGCAGCATGGTGTGTAGTGAATGTGTAAGCAGGGATATTTAATATGCATGATATAATTATGTGGTGTTGGTTCACTGATTTCCTAGCATGATGCTGCACATCTCTCTCAAAGGAGCTATCCCGGTGAAATGAGATTTTAATAAAAGGAATCCGTATAGTATATTGTTGAACATTCAAGACATTCTGCTTTCCCCAGTGATACTGGGCTGTGAACAAAATTCTATTTGAAAATAGGATTGTTTAGATACACATGTAATTTGCCAGAGCAAAATAATTTCTCCCCATGATCAATTGAACACATGCATTTTATTAAGCTGTCCTTTTGCAGAGCATTTTTCTTTCTAGATAGGCCCTGTTCATTTCTTTCAGTTATTCCTCCAGCTGTTGCATAGGAGTTTTGTGTAATTACTTTGTGCTCCAAAGGTGAATTGTTCTTGAAAATTCAGCATCAATAATTTAGCTGGATTCAGGACAGCTCACTGCAGCCTGCTCTTTGATGCCTTTGAATCTCTTTGGATGCAGTAGCTTTCACAAGTTTAATGCATACCCTGCTGTTGAAACTGAGCCTGCTCATTTGACATTGGTATGGATCCTTAGAATGAGGTGGACATCAGAGTAATTTTTGATTTCCAGACTCCTCCTTTTTTGACTGTAAGCCAAGACTAGAAATTCTTTGGCCATAAAGATGTAAGCCATTCCTAGTCTCCTTGTTAAAGTAATGCAGGGCAATGTAATGCTGACTTTAATAGCTCAGCATCCTTGTAGACATTATCTGAATTAATGCTCACATCCTGGCTTTGGAAAGGGGCACAAAATGTCAAATACCTCCCTAGCCAGCAAAAGTGCACCTCTCTCTAGTAACCTCCTATACAAGATCTGGAAGAATATGCTTCATCCACTTCCATACCCCTAGACTTTCTCATCTCAAGCCAAGTCCAGGGTGTGTGTGTGTGTGTGTGTGTGTGTGAGAGAGAGAGAGAGAGAGAGAGAGATTGGGACAGAAAGCTGGTTCTGATCACAATGAAAGATTGAGGAAGGAAGAGACTTTAGTTTTTATTTAAGTGTTCTGAAAAAAGGGAGTTACATCAGTAGGGAGTTCCTGTGAATCATAGGCAATGTGAACTAGTAGAAAGACTTCATGCTAAAGTCCAAGAAATTTTGTCCTCGGTACCTCCAATCCATTCTATAACTGTGAGATGTGCCTTCACCCCTTTAGCTCTATATTTTCTTCCCTGTATGTGGAGGTAGATGGAGGATGTTCCTTTTTGTGATACATGGATGTGCTGGGTAGAGACAGGAAAGAACTGGTCTGGAGAGAAAGAGCAACTGTAGAGTGGGTTGTGCAGGAAAGACAGGAGCTTAGGGAATCAGAGGGGACTCATCAGTGATCACAAAGCAAGGTGTTCAGGAGAGACTTAGGAGAAGAGAAGAACCAAGAGTGACTCAGACTTAAAAAGAGATTGACTGAAGCTAAGTGGTGCTAAATAATGAAGAACACTGCCTGATGTGTGTAGCTAATTCAAAATGGAATCAAGCTCCTGAATGCAATTGTCTGGTTTTTGCTCTGGATATCAGTTTCTTATAAGAGCTCTGGTGTTGGAGATGCTTCCATTATAAAGACCCAGGGCCTGACAAGATCTAGCACCAGACTCAACAGGGAGCAGAGTGGTAAGCTGTGATGAGAATCAGATAGGCATTTGGGGCATCATGGCACCATTGCCATGAACAAGTCAGGACACAATGGTGGGTTAGTCAGCTACTTCACAACTGTGAAATGATCTAACCAGCACAATTATAGAGGAGGAAAGGTTTATTTGAGGGCTCACAGTTTCAGAGGTCTTCGTCCATAGAAGACTGACTCCATTTCTGGGAGCTCAAAGTGAGGCAGAACATCATGGCAGAAGAGTGTGGCAGAGGGAATCAACTGGCATTGCCAGGAAGCAGAGAGAGAGAGAGAGACTCCACTCTCCAGATACAAAATATATATACCCCATAGTCATGCCCCGATTCCCACCTCCTCCAGCCACACTCTACCAGTTCCATTAATCCTATCAGGGATTAATTCACTGAGTGAGTTAAAACTCTTACAACCCAATCATTTCTCCTCTGACCCTTCCTGCATTGTCTCACATGTGAACTTTTGGGGGACACCTCACATCCAAGCCATAACAGAGGTGGGCATTTGAGCACAACCTGCAGGATTTCTCACTGGTGGATGGAAGGACAATTCTGGAGTAGAGTTTCAGTTCTCCTGTGTGCACAAGGATGTTGGTAACCCAGGCAAGGCAGGCTCAGTTTTCACAGGAGAGTGAGATACTTAGAAACCAAGACTCAGGCAGAAATGCAACCCTAGAAACTGGAGCCCCAAGGTTCTAGAAGGTGTGTTTGAGGAATTACCATGGGTCAATCTGTTTAAATATTTTAAGTGTTCATTATTTAAATCTCCCCATTAGAAGTGCCAAGAAAGCAGGGGGTTTGTTTGTGTTGTTATTTGCTATACTCCCACACCTGGAATAGAGCCTGGTACCAAGCAGATCCTCTACAATCCTCTGCAAATATTTATTGAATAAGTGAATCCAGATTGCCCTAGGAGCTGGGCATGTGGATGTGTGTATGGGTGTGTATGTATAAGGGTTTTTATGTAAAGAACCATGTGCCTCTGAGGAACAGGGTCCCTCAGTGACTGGGAAGCCATTTGGGGTCACACGCCTACTCTTTTCTGCTATCAGGTTGCTCTTCTGTAACTTGATCTCATTGGTCAGTTGGAGAGTTGATACAGGGTTAGGTAACCATGGCTCAAAATCAGGCTTTTGAATTAGTTATCACTAAATAAAAATAGTGAAAATTCAGAGGAGAGTTCAAAGGTGGAATTTGGGGCAAATAAAAATGATTTTTATTTATTTTGCCTCCAGATTTTTATCAGCATTGATATGATAATTTCAATGCCCAGAGAGAGAAGGAAGACCTAAGTACAGCCTGGTAGAGTCTCACACTGAATAATCTTCTGCCATTTAAATAGACCAAGAGATGAAAATAATGGAGCTGGTCCCAATTGTGTGTCTCTCTCTCTTTGAAATAATTTCCTGGGCTAGTGAAGGATGGAGGGTGGTAGATACTATGGGTCTGTTAGGACATGGACAGCTTAGAGCCTAAGTTCACTAACATTCTAGGTTCCAAAACTTTGAGATCCAAAAAGACCCCAACTCAACTCTTTCTCTGATTCATTATGTATCCTGGAGGTGACCAATAACCTCACCAGTCTTCAGTTTCCTTATCTTTAGAATGGCGATAACTAGTGTTTCTCACAGTCTGCTGTGAGGATAGGAGGGAAAACCAATAAGATTGTATTAGATTATCAATATTTATTCATCACAAGTCAAATCAACGAGCAGCAAATGTACTTAATATATTTTTTTTACTTTAATTATGGGACTAGGTATTCAAGTGACAAACACTTTCATCTGAAATAGTAAAATCATTAAAGTGAGCTTGCATCATTAGCATTACTAAATGGTTCAGAGTAAGGGAGAGATGGGAAGTGTAGTGGATGGAAGCCATAGGCTTCATATTCCAAGGGGACATCCTGGGATCTTGAGGGAAGATGGGAATGGTGAGTGTGACGTGCAGGAGGGTGAGCTAATCTGAACACCTCTATCCATGTCCACCTCATCCTAGACTTTCATCATGAGTAACCTTCTATATTATTGTGTTCGCACAGTATTAGAGGCACTTAGTTATTATTTAAAAGTAAAATATATCAAGTCCCTCTACAAGATTCCCCAAGAATAGTTTATCTCCTTACTGGGCCACCAGCCTCCTGAAGAGCTGCAGACTCCCTCTTAATAGAAATTCATTTAACAGAGCCCAAGGTGATTGATTTATGAATGATCACCAACTTGCTCCTGGAAACACCCTCCCCTGATTTAGAAAGCTGGGCTGGCTCCCTGCTCCGGGCTCTTCTGCTGTCATTGTGAGCTGGAGTTCTTTGTCCTGCGTTGCACTATTTTTAAAGTTGTTACCATTTTGGATGTGACTGTTGATATTTTCTTAGAAAGTGACCATTCTTCTTGCCTGTATTCACAATGTCTTTCCTTAAATAAGTATCAGTCAGGGTCCAGAACTTTTCCCAGAAGAACCTTTCTCTGAGAGCTCAAAGGAAATCAGTGGGAAAAAAAGATTTGCTTCTCTGAAGTTCTTCTCTGCCTTGTCTCACAGAAATGGGTTTTTGTATCTTTTCTAATCTCTGTCTTGTGGCTCATATTCAAATTCTGGGTCTCTTCACCTGATTTATCATCACACAAAAACACAGAAGATCTCTTGGCAAATTTGAGAGACAGGACAGGGATAATCTTAAGCATTTAACATGCGAGGCAATTGAGTCTGTAAGTGTTGAATGACGTTGCAAAGTTATACCTCCAGTAAGCAAAGTGGGGGGTTGCACTTTAGCTGTTTTGGTTTGGCTGTGGTCATGGTTGTGGACACGGTTTTGTGTGTGTGTGTGTGTGTGTGTGTGTGCGTGCGCGCATGTGCACGTGTGAGCACCTGCATCATATAGCATAAGGATGAGGAGGTGGCATTGCTAAAACTGCTGGTGTCTGCAGACTGCCTCTCTGTGCCTCTGTGACTTTGGGTATGATTAGCCTCTCTGCCTCAGTTTCCTCATTTCTCTGCCTTGGTTTCTTCATCTTTGTAATAATAATACCTAAAGCATATATGCCTGTAAAATACCTCAAATAGAATATGACACATACTAAACACATACTAACTTTGGGTATTTTACTATTTTCTTAAACTTTATTCCCACTCAAATGTCTTTATTTTTAATGTCAATATTTATTTTATTATATTTTTGTTTCATCTCTTATCTCTATTAAAATTTTGATTTTGACATTCTGAGTCATAATGAACTCATGGATCAAGAATCAAATTATCAAAATGTGTATTTTGAAAAATTCCCCTTTCACTCTTGTTTCCTATACCTTTGTTTTCCAAGCAGCAGCAACTCTTGCTAATTTTTTGTGTATACACCCAGGGATTTTCTTTGCATATAGGGAAATATGAATATTTGTGCCTCTGACCCACATACTTTTACATGAACAGTAGCATTCTCTACACATCATCCTGTGTCAACATTTTCTTTCTTAATATTAATCGTGAAGTTATTTCCACATCCATATATGTAGATTGTTCTCATATTTCCCTTTTATTTATTTAATTTTACAACTGCTTTGTGTGCCATTGAATGAAGAGCCTATATTTGAACCAGTGCCCTCCTGATGGACAAGTAGGCTATTTCCAATTTTGTTCTATAACAAATAGAGGTAAAATGAATGACTTCGCACATATATCTTGTTGCATGAGTATATCTGTCAGACAAATTGAATAAGTGCCCTTATTCAGTGGGTACTTTTTCTCTTTATTTTGATAGATACCATTAACCAAATTGACTTTCATAAGATTATTCTAGTTTAGACCCCTGCCAACATAGAATAGGAGAAATAATAGTGGCTACTCCTTATAGCCTCATCCACACAGGGACAATTACATTAAAACTTTCACTTGAATTAGGAAGATTTATATATTTTTGATGGTAAATTTTCTTTAAAAGTGTGGCTAAATGTTCACTTCATTTTGTTTTCACTTCCACTTTTGGGGAATTTTTAAAGTTCTTTACATATTGCCTCTATACATTTCTTATCATATTTATTCTGAGAAATATTATTATTTTTATTGCTAGTAAAATAGGATCTCCCATTATTTCCTCTAATTTGTTGGTGCTTGCATATGTAAAGGCCACCAATTTCCTCATATTAATTTTGTCCTCTGTAACCACACAGCATTCTCTTATGTATATTCTGCTTTTTTAGTAGATTATTTTGAATTTTCTAGATGTATGGTCATGTTTACAAATTTTACTTCCATCTTTCCATTTTTTAATACCTGTCTCTTATGTACTTCCAATTGGCTAGTATTTTATTACAATGCTAACTGATAGTGGTGAAATTTTATCTTTTTTATTCCTGTATTAGAATAATTATAGCATTTTCTATTAATCATGACACTGGCTATTGGGCTTATTTTATGCACACAGGTGCGCACGCATGCACGTGCATGCACACACACACACACACACACACACACACACTTTTTTCCTGATACATAGGCATAAGTATAGAATATGTTCTTTTCTATTCAAATCTTGTTTAATGCCTTTTATCAGTTCAATAATTTGACTAATGCCAACTAACTTTGCAACATTTGAGATGATCATTGAATTTTTCTCTTTGAATCTAGAATTATAAATTTTATTAATACATTTCCTAATATTAAGCTACCCTGTAAAAGTTTAACTTCCTGAAATAAATTCTTATTGGTCATGATATATGATCCTTTAATGTACCATTAATTTCTTGTTCTTGCTAATATTTTATTTGGGACATTTGTATCTAATTTAATAGATGGAATGTGTCCAAATATCCTCTACTGTCATGTACATCTAAAAAGAACAAAAAAAGTAATAGATGATCATATTTTCATTTATACTGATGGGGATTAATCAATGTTATGTTCAAGTCCTATAATGAATTTGGAAGATTTCAATTTATTTCAAATTTATTTACATGTAGGCCTTTTATTCTTCTGTTTCTGAAATTATTTCCCATATTCTATTTTTTTAAATTTTTTTATTCTTCTTAGTCATACATGACAGTAGAATGTATTTTGACATATCATATATACATGGAGTATAACCTCCCATTTTCTTGGTTGTACATGGTATGGAGTTACACTGGTTATGTATTAACATATGAATGGAGGAAAGTTATGTCTGATTCATTCTAATGTCTTTCCCATTCCCATTCTCTCTTCCCTTCCCCCAACCACTGCCCCTGCACCTCCAAGCCATTGAATATCTCCTTCCCCTGACCATTGTGAGTCAGCATCCACATATCAAAGAGAACATTCAGTCTGGTTTGGGGGATTGGCTTATTTTACTTAACATGATAGTCTCCAGTTCCATCCATTTGCCAGCAAATGCCATAATTTCATTTTCTTTATGGATGAGTAATATTCCATTGTGTGTATTTACTACATTTTCTTTATCCATTTATCTGTTGAAGGGCACCTAGGTTGGTTCCATAGCTTAGCTATTGTGAATTGAAGTGCTAAAAACATTATTGAGACTGTATCACTATAGTATGCTGATTTTAAGTCCTTTGGGTATATGCTAAGGAGTGGGATAACTGGGTCAAATGGTGGTTCCAGTCCAAGTTTCCTTAGGAATCTCCATACTGCTTTCAATAGTGGTTGCACCAATTTGCAGTCCCATCAGCAATGTGTGAGTGTACCTCTTTCATCACATCCTTGCCAACATTTATTGCTACTTTTATTCTTGATAATTGCAATTCTGACTGGAGTGAGATGAAATCTCAGTGTAGTTTTAATTTGAATTTCTCTAGTTGCTAGAGGTGTTGAACATTTTTTCATATATTTGTTGGCCAATCATATTTCTTCTTATGTAAAGTGTCTGTTCAGTTCCTTTGCTCATTTATTGATTTGTTTTTTTAGTGCAAAGTTTTTTGAATTCTTTATATAACCTAGATATTAATGCTGTATCTGAGGTGTAGGTGGCAAAGATTTTCTCCCATTTTGTAGGATCTCTCTTCATGTTCTTGATTGTTTCCTTTGCTAGGAAGAAGCTTTTTAGTTTGATACCATTCCATTTATTGTTTCTTAATCTTACTTCTTACTTCAAGACTTCTTCAGGAGTCTTGTGGGGGAATTCAGTTCTTAAGTCAACATGATGGAGAGCTGGGCCTATTTTTCTTTTAGTAGGCACAAAGTCTCTGGTCTAATGTCCATTCCTTGATCCACTTTGAGTTGAGTTTTGTGCAGGGTGAGAGACAGGGGGTCTAATTTCACTTTGTTATATATGTATTTCCAGTTTTCCCAGCACTATTTATTGATGAGTCTATCTTTTCTCCAATGTATGTTTTTGGCACCTTTGTCTAGTATGAGATAACTGTATTTATGTGGGTTTGTCTCTGTGTCTTGTATTCTGTACTATTGGTCTTCATGTCTGTTTTGGTGCCAATACCATACTGTTTTTGTTACTATAGCTCTGTAGTATAATTTATGGTTCAGTATTGTGATGCCTCATATTTAACTTTTCTCACTGGGGATTGCTTTGGCTATTCTGGGCCTCTTATTTTTCCAAATGAATTTCATGACTGCTCTTTCTATTTTTATGAAGAATGTCATTGGGATTTTAGTAGGAATTGCATTAAATCTGTATAACTTTTTTGGTTGTATGACCATTTTGACAATATTAATTCTTCCTATCCAAGAGCATGGGAGATTTTTCCATCTTCTAAGGTCTTCTTCAATTTCTTTCTTTAGAGCTCTATAGTTTTCATTGTACAGGTCTTTCACCTCTTTTGTTAGATTGATTCCCAAGAATTTTTTGAGGCTATTGCAAATGGGATAGTTTCCTAATTTCTCTTTCAGTTGATTTATCACTGATATATGGGAACACAATTTATTTATGGGCATTAATTTTATACCCTGCTATTTTGCTGAATTCATTTATGGGTTCTAGAAGTTTTTCAGTGGAGTTTTTTGTGGGGTGTCTTCTAAATACAGAACCATGTTGTCAAGAATAGGGGTGTTTGAGTTCTTATTTTCCTATTCATATCTCTTTAATTTCTTTCTTCTCTCTAATTTCTCTGGCGAGAGTTTCCAGGACTAATTTGAAGAGAAGTGGTGAGAGAGGGCATCCCTGTCTTGTTCCAGTTTTTAGAGGGAATGCTTTCAATTTTACTACATTTATGATGTTGTCAGCCTTAGGCTTATCATAAATAGCTTTTGCAATGTTGAGGTATATTCCTACTATCCCTAGTTTTTCTCGTGTTTTGAACATGAATGAATGCTGTATTTTGTCATATGCTTTTTCTGCATCTTTTGAGATAATCACCCACATTCTAATTTGATATTTTATTCTCATGAACTCTCCAATTTTGTTTGTGGTTAGGCAATCTAGCAATATCTACTTTTTGTTTGGCTTTTAGGATTTTTTATGTATACTTTTCTAAGATCCAGTTTTGGGAATTGTTGGTCCTGCTGTTTTCTGCTTACTCTCTAACTCTTTAATGTCAGCTTTGGTATTTACTAGTTCCTCCATCTGTTTCCAACCAGGGTCTTTTTTTTCTTCTTTTCCTAACTTCTTGAGTTGGGACTTAATATTTATTTTCATTCTGCTTTGCTTTCCTATGTATGCTTTTAAAGCTATCAGTTAATCAAAATGTAAAGGTATAAATGTGTAGACTTTGAAGGCATCACATATATGTAACAAGTGTCTGTTATCCTTTTCTCCTTAGGGTCTTCCACTGTGCCTTTCACAGTATTAGGCACAGAGTATATTCTTGGCAATCATTTGAATTCTTCAGTGCAGAGTAAACAGCCCCATGGAAGAAGGAAGTGCCCCTTCTCCTTGCCCTTCCTCCCTGCACATTTGTTGCTTCAGATCATTAGTAGGCCCATGGGCTTTTGCTTCAGCAGAAGCATTTAGAATGCTTTAGCCAAAATGACTCCATCCTCAACCAAGAGTCCTAAAGATTGGCTGCCTGATTTCTCAACAGAAAAGTATTTTGATAAACTATGTTGGCACCAGAGCTTCCAGAATTCTTGCCCAAGGGCACAGGTTCTAGGTCCATATGTAGAGCCATGCAATAATAACAACAATATGCATTTATATAGTGCCTTTTTAGAAGAGTCTGGTGCTTCTCAAAACAGACCTATTTTTTTCACCCTCTTACCACCCCAGAGAGGTAACAGGAAGAACACTAGGGAAACAGGGAGAAACTGGAATCCTTCGTACCTAGGGTTTTTAATCTCTGTCTCTGATGGGGAGGAACAAGTTGTGTGTTGTCTTCAATCTTTTTTACTCCTAATCTTTTTATTTTAAATATTGCATGTGCATTCATGTATGTGGGCATGTATATGTGTATACATATATAATCAACTTGGAGATATAATTCATCAATTATCAACATATCATTTGGTGAAATTCAACAAGTGTACTCAATTGTATTAGCACCTTGAGAATCATGGCATAAAACATTTCCGTCATTCCAAAGAGATCTTTCATGCCCCATTGTAATCAATACAGTTCCCACTGGCAGCCTGGCAGCCACTGAAATTCTTCCCTATCACTCTGGTTTTGCTTTATTTTTAGAATTCATATAAATGGGATTTATAGTATTTAATCTTTTCTTTCTCTTTTCTTTTACCTTGCATAATTATTCAATGTTCAACCATGTCGCTGTATCTATCAGTAGTTTTGCCTTTCTACTATGAAGTATCCTGTTATATATAGATCAGTTTGTGTAAGCATTTGCCAGTTTGATGCATACTTGGAGTATTTATAGTTCTGGGTATTATAAGTAAAGCTACTATGTACATTCACATAAGATTCTTTTTATGCACACGTTTCCATTACTTTGGGGTAAATATCTAGAACTAGACGTGGATGCCACATGGTATGTACAGATTTAACTTTAGAAAAGACACATTTTTTTGCTAAAGTGACTTCCATTTTGCATTATCACCAGCAAACTGTAAGTGTTTCAATTCTTCCACATCCTCACTAACTCTTCATTTTAGCCTTTCTAATGGAAATATAGTGGTGTCTTATTATGGTTTAATTTGCATTTCCTTTTCACATGTTTTTTCAGCTGTGTATCTTTGTTGTAGTATCTGTTCAACTCTTTTGTCAGCTTATAAACTGGGTTTTTATTTTATTATTGAATGCACATTTTGCAAGTATTTTTCCTGATCTGTGACTTGCCTTTCACTTATTAACAATGTCTTTTAAAAAGCAAAAGTATTTTTTTATTTTGGTAAAATTTAATTTGTCATTGTTTTCTAGTATACATTCTATTCATTCAATTTATGAAATATTTGACAACCCTCAGCACGCAAAGTTTTTTTTCCCTTTTCTTTCTTCTAGAGGTTATGCAGTTTCAATTTTCTATGTAGGTTGGTAATCCATTTTCAGTTTTGTTTTTTTTTTTGTGTTGCGGGGGATTGAACCCAGGGCCTTGTGTTTCTGAGGCAAGCACTCTACCAACTGAGCCATATCTCCAGCCCTAATTTTTGTGTATTTTTGAGATGAGTGTCAGGGTCTTTATTTCCATATGTAGATATTCAATTTTTTCCAGCATCATTTCTTGTAAAGGTTATCCATTTACACCTGTGTTGAAAATCAGTGACCATGAGCATTGGAATCTTTTTGATTATATAGATTATTGTGCTGTCTATAATAGAAACAAATTTTCTTCTTTATTTCCAATCTGCACTTTTAAAATGTATTTTTCTTTCCTTGTAGAACTGGCTAGAGTCTCCAGTACAAAGCTGCACAGAAGTAGTGAGAACAGACATTCTTGGCTAGCTCCCAAATTTGAAGGGAGAACATTGTTTTCCATCACAAAAACCAAATATGTCAAACCAGGAAAAAATGCAAAATGATTAACACAGTAGAACTAACATATCCATCACCTCATCTGGTTACTTTTTGTTTTTTTGGGTTTTTTTTTTTTTTTTTCAGTGAGAATAGCTGACCTCTCCCTCAACACATTCAAGTATACAATTTCCAATTCATTGTTATTAACTATGATCAGTAGCATCTTATGAAGACACTAATCTCAGCAACAGGGCTCCACCCTCATGACCTAATCTCAAAAAGGAGATTATCTCCTCCTAAAACAATCATATGGGGGACTAAGTTTCCAACATACGGATTTTGGAGGAAACACCAAGATTCAGTCTATAGCCTTTCCTGCCAATGTGATGAGAAGTAGCTTCAAGGCCCAAACAGTTTTCACAACCAAGCCCCAATTGTGGATTTCCTTTTAGGTAAAACTCAAAAAGTTTCTGAGGCTGAAATCTTTGTCCCAGAGTGGAGGTTGTTGTTTTTCTCCCTGATATCTTGTCAACCAAAGTTTCCTCACAGCTGGAACTAATGCAGCTCCAAATGCTTTACTTCTGAGGCAGTTTAGATAATAAAGGAATGATCCCACAAAGGTTACTAATGTGGAGCTCTTGACACTCAAGCAGAGATGTTGCATACAATCTAAAATGCGTAGCTAGTTCCCAAAGGTTTTGCTGCTGTTTGGGAAACTCTCTAAGGTTAAGTAGGCTACTTGAATGTCTAGGAGAAAATACCTACTAGCTCAGTAGAATAAAAGTGATCACGTTCATCAGTAGGCATTTGAATCTTCAACGCCAGGAGCTTTCTCAGCTGCGCAGAAGGATGGTTCATCAGGAAGGTAGAGGTCAGGAGCTGATCTTCAGAAACTATAGTTGCTAAATGACAGATTTATTCATCAGGCACCCTGAAAGTGCTGTCATGATATTTACCTTCTCCTTACCTGAACAAAATGAGATTCAGGAACATCACCCTGATTTTACTCCATCCTTTTGGGGATCTTGTTCAATGTGCAACTCTCAGCACTTTAAGGGTTGGGTAGATCTGTGCACTGAGTCTCAGATGCTTGAAGTCTTATGATCATAAAACTTTCTGCTCACATGGCAGATTAGAAAATAAGGATAAGAGAAAGCTGATGAAAATATCACAATTCTGTTTCAATTAGTCAGTCAGCCTGGTCAACAAGAAAGATGCCTACAGATTTTAATTGGTCTCAGGGGAAGAGAACAGAATGTTCTACGATGTCCTTGTTCACCCTGGTATTGCATTATCTGGGCCACAGGGCAGCCGCAATCTTCCCCCAGGGCTCAGGATGTCTGCCGAGAAATAAAACTCAAATTCAGTGTTAACCTTTTTACCACCATGTTACTTCAACACAGATATTCTTCAGTGGAGTTAGTTTTAGACATGCAAAGTCTGTCCCATTTCTAAATAGGTCAATCTTATTCCTAGAATACTAACCTCAGAGGACCCTAATATTGGGGGAAGGACAATTGCATCTGGGCAGAGTGATTAGAAATAGCTTAGATGAAATTTGGGTCTGTGCTTTTCATGCTATTCTCACTCATCATTCCAGAAATCGATCACTTCTCTGTGTCTTGAAATCTCCATCAATAAAATGGAATAGCTGTGCTCCCTCAGAAAGTAAAGTCATAAAATCTACAGCACCAATCCTGACTTGTTCTAGGGGATAAAAAGGCTTCATGATAAAATGGCATTCGCCTATTTCAAGAGCTTTTCTCCTACATGTTTGCAACTTGTGAATTCACATGCTGCACCAGTCAGGATAGGCTAGGTTTTGCTGTGGCAACAAATGTTGGAATGCCAAAGGCTAACTTCTCACTTTCATAATGGTCTGATACAGGTCAGCCTGCTCTCTTTAGTGGCTACCTTTCAACAGTGGTGACAAATTTGGGCTGCTTCCATCTTGCAACTCTGCTGTCTCAGAGTTCTCTGCTTCTAGACACTGTGGCTGGAGGGAGAGCATACGTGGAGTTCCCACCCCTTCTTCACCTGAGTCCTTCTCTCACACTCATGCTCACCAGCCAGAATTAATTGTATGGCCCTGTTAAAAGCTCAAGGGAAGCCGGGAAATATGAAGGACATTTGGGAATATTCTGGGGCGGGGTGGAGGGGCAGTGCTAGTGTTGCTTCCACATATTCTGTGAGCTCTTATTTATACTGTTATGTCTAAACTCAGTCAGGGATTCAAAGTGAAGATTCACTTTAAAAACTTAGCAAATACTACGAACTAGGGAAACCTAAGACCCGGGTCTGCTCCTGTTGTGTTCACAGTTGGGAGATGGGTGGAGAAAGAGGCAACAAGGAAATTACTGGGTAACACATAATCGCTGAGAGGTATAGATGAAGTGTAGGGGAAGAAAGAGGCAGAATGGATCGACTCTGGAAGTGTGAGGAAAACTCTATGGAAGAACCAGCTTAATAAGTTGAAAGGGGGACTAGGAATTTGCCAGGTGATAGTGTCAGGTGGGGGGTTCCATAGGAGAGTAAAGGGAACACAGGATTAGACTCTTTACTTTAAAATCAAACTCAACAGGAGTGAACCCTTTAATCCCCTGAATTAAGGCTGTTCTTCCTTGTTAAAAAAAAAAATTAGTGGGTAAATGCTCACAGTATCCCAAATGAAGGAAAAAATAAAAAGTCTTAAAAGAGAAAGTAGATGGAATAAAGACTTTGAAAACAGAATGAAAAAGGGGCTTCACAAATCATATCCTGCTAGGATGGCTCAATAAAATTTGGGGTGGTACATCTGATGTGATGTTTAGTTATTTTGCTTGAAATGTTCTGAGGGTAATAGTTCTTTGGGGGAGAATTTCACCCCTCATTCATTATTTACAACTCCCCAAAATTAGGATCTATGCCCAGAAACATTATTTCCAGGAAAATTATAAGACTTACAGAGAATCCTCTGAATGGTACTAGCTCCTTAGGGGCTTAGATGTCTATGTTTTGAAGTAAGGCCTTTCAGAAAAGGTTACTGGTTATAACATAATGCATTTGCATACCTTTCATAAGATTGCAAAGTCCTTTTAAGTATCTATTCAGGAAGCTGACTGAAAAAATAAAGATTATGAGGAAAGGAATACTTTTACACTGTTGGTGGGATTATAAATTAGTACAACCTCTATGGAAATCAGTGTGGGGGGTCCTCAAAAGACTAGGCTTGGAACCACCATGTGACCTAGCCATATTACTTCTCAATATTTATCCTAAATAATTAAAGTAATCATAGTACAGTGATATACGTATACCCATGTTTATAGCAGCATAATTTGCACTAGCCAAACCATGGAACTAGTCTAGGTGTCTGTCAAAAGATGAATGGGTAAAGAAAACAAGCATCTGCACACAATGGAATTTATTCAGCCATAAAGAAGAACAAAAAATCTTTTCAGGAAAAGGATGGTACTTGGGAGTGTTATGTTCAGTGAAATAAGACAGAGTCAGAAAGTTAAGAGTCATGTGTCTTCTCTCATATGTAGAAGCTAGAGAGAAAAAAAGGGGGATAAAAAGTGTGTGGTATCTCATGAAAATAGAAGAGAAGCCAGCAAAATAGAGGAAGGTTGAGGACAGCTGCAAATTCAGACCCACTTGCAAAACTCCTTTACAAGGGGAGGGAGGAGAGGAGGAAAAGGGGAGGTATTGGGAGATGAGATTTGACCAAATTATGTTTTGTGCATGTAGGAATGAATCCCTCCTTATGTATAATTATAATGCACCAATAAAAAGATTTTAAAAAATTAAGACTGGTATTGAAAAGGGTGTGGGAAAATGGGTATTTATTCACATCACTAAGAGAAAACGTAAAATTTTGCAGCCTTTTTGCAGGACATTTTGGCAGCGGCTTTTCAACCTAGCAATCACGTGTGTAGGAACCTATTCTTTAACTATCTTTGGGATTCTATTGTCATATTATTTGAATAGAAATAGTTGCAGGAAACTCACTATCTCAAATAGGAAATATTCAAATAATTAATTACAAACCAAAACTATGAATTTATATATGCATGTATTGAAAACTGATGTGAATCTGATATCTTGATGCAGAAGAAAGTCCAAGATAAAGTACTTAGTAAGAGTTCTGTGCCATGTATACTTGTGCATGCGGGTCTGTGTGTGTTCACGATTTATATAAGCATACATATTATATCTTATATCAGTAGTCATCTCTTAGGAGCAGATTTGAAACTCTGGAGAGACTTCAAGTGTGCAGTTTATGCATTTCCTTATGCAAAAGCAAAACCTCCACCTTCCCTTTTCAGGGGGTCTGTGTGTGTCAGCACCCAAAGTCAGGGGGAACCAAAAAACATTCACCATTTTAAGGGTCATCCTGTCCCCATCTAGCTCCACAAATAAATAAAACCTTAAGTCAGTTTCTATATGTTTCTAACTCCTTACAAAACAGCTTTGTCTTGATTTTCAATATGGCTGATATCTTTGTATAACTTTAAACTTGTGCTAGTCATTTTCAAAAACTTCTTTCTTTCCAACATGAATAGTGGCCTATAAATTTGTGTCTTTTCTTTTTATATGTGTATTTGTATAGCTATCCTTCTATAACAGTTAACTCTTGACTGTGGTTGCACATTGGAATCACATGGGAAGTTTTAAAAAATATTGATGTGTGGATCCTACCCTGAGGGATTCTGATTTAATTGGTCTAGGGTGTAGGAAGGACATCAAGATTTTTAAGTTTCCCAGATAATTCTAATGCACAACCAAGGCTAAGGATTGCTCTTTAAAATTCAGACTCACTTGTAAAACTCCTTTGCAAGTAAACGCTTTTATTTTTTAAGAGCTTTTGCCTTTTAATCTTCTTTTCACTATTTCTAAAAATTGTTTATAATAATCATGTATTATCTTATGATGACAGATTAGCCTCAGTTTATGGAGGGGTTTTCCCCTGATAAAATCCCACTGCAAGTTGAAAATATGCTAGGTACATTTAATATCCCTAACCTACTGAACATCCTAGTTTATCAACACAGTGTACGGCAGAGTGTGTTTCCCCTTATGGCCACGTGGCTGACTGAGAGCTGCTGTTTGTGCGGCCACCATCCAGTATCTTGAGAGTATGTGGTACTGCATATTGCTAGCTCAGGAAAAGATCAAAATTTAAAATTCAAAATGCAGTTTCTACTGAATTTGTATTGCTTTCATACCATCAGAAAGTAAAAAAACATACATCAAACCACCTTAAAATGGGGACTCTTCTATAGGGTCAAAAACTTTTTAAATGTTCTTTATTCAAAAACAAGAAAGAAGAAAAATGTACATATATATGGATTGCTAGTCTGATTTTTAAATATTTATATTTTATCAAAACTGTGAAGTTGATAGAAATTGTATCATCTTCATTTTAAAAACAAGAAATTAAGATGCAGTAAAGATGAATGACTTGCCTAAACTCTTCACTCCTAAATGGCAGGGTTGGACTCAAAACTAAATTGTCTCAACTTGGGTCCTGGATTCTCTGCAGCTTAACTGCCAGTCCTACTGGATGAGGATCTGGCCATGAATGAGACTCCTACCAACCCCCCAGGAAGCTGGGGAAGGAGAAATACCAGGTGTCAAAAACATCTGGTTAAGAAGGACAAACCTCAGGTTTCAGGTATCTCTCCTCCACTAATAGCTGCCACATCCACTCCTGGAAACCACCTTCCCTCTCTTTCCTCATCCTCACCTGCTCCCATTCCCCTCTATATTGTCCTGCAGGGAGTACTACTAGCCACATGTGGCTCTTGAGCAGCTGAAATGTGTCTAGTATGACCGAGGAACTAAATTTTAAATTTAATCCATACTGAAATCTATATAGCCACATAGGATTACAGGTATTGTCCTGGACTGTACAGATCAGGGTAATTGTTAAAGGACACTATTCACCTTGAAAATAATTACATAACAGGGAAGATTCATTTGCTCACACTATGCAAAGGGAGATTTTTTAAAAAATTGAGAACCATAATATATACAGCATAAAATCAAAACTATTTACCATGACATTCACAATCTGGCTGCTATGTTGGAATACTTAATGTTGTGGCCATACCAACCTATTCATCAGATCATCATTTTGCCCAGGCTGCTGCCTCCTTATCAAATGCCCCCATAATTCTCTTACTTGGATTCTCCTTTCCTTTAAGGCCCAGCCCAAAGCAACTGGCATGTGAAATCCTCCTTGACTCTTTCACTACTCACTCAACTCCCCAGTGAAATGATTCACTCTCTTCCAGAACTTCTAGCATTCAACCCATTCCATTATGGTTGCTGATTCAGCTGTGCTAGGGAGACAGCGTAATGAAGTGTGCTGAGTCCTCTGTTGGAGAGTTACCCAGAGGAAGATGGAAACCAAGAGTAGGGGCCATCATGGCCAGGCTGGAAAGAACGGGTGGTCTGAGAAGCGGATGTGAAAACAGAATAATGTGTGCAAGGACATATTTTAGGGAAAACATTTGTGAGAAAAAAAATCATCCAGGACCAGGGAGTGGCTGAAAGGGCCATCAGAGCACATTGCAAACATGTGATGAATTTCAGGGCAGAGTCCGTGCTCTGAGTCAGTTATGCTCCTGAAAGTCAGAGATCTGAGAGGTGCATCTGTGTCTGCCACAGATTACATCAAACACCTGTGACGTCACTTTATGAATGATTAAGCATTATACAACAACAGTTGAGTATTTTTTTTTTTACAGTGAACGTCTAGGAACAATTTTAATAGTAACATCGGACAACTCAGAGTTAATAAGGGCAGCAGATGGGAATTGACCGATCAAACTACAGATGTTTTTTGTGAAATTGAGTAAGAGGTGGCAAGTAGAATAAAGGCTTTAGTTTTGCTATCAAAAGCTCTTTCTAAATGGATTGAGACCTTGGGCTTAGCAAATGGTAAAACTGTTGAAACTCCTTTTCCCTCGGGTATTTAAGATTGAGAACAACCAAGCAAGGAATGTTGAGTCAGTATCCACCACGTGCTTATCACGGTACCAAATGCCACAGGGAATTAGAGCTATAAGAGGAAGTGAGTGCTTTTAAGGAGTATATGATTCTCTTGGAGAAATGAGACCAACACTTATAAATGACAGAAATAACACCAAGCAGTAGGTACAGCTCTATAGACTGGACGGATTAACCTGTTTGAAAAAGAAAATAAATTTATCCTTGACCAGGAAGCCAGCCAGAACCCATCCTAAGACTACACTGTATCATTCCTCTATTCAGGGTTAAGTCATTAACAATCCCTAGAAATGGCAAAAACAAAATAAAGATAAGAGTGAAATCAGTGAGATGGAATGAGTGGAAATCTGACTGAAAATGTTATTGTTAGGAGGCTGAGTAGGATCTTCCTTGGGGTTCTGGAAGCAGAGCCTGTCATCCAAGCCTCATGTTGCAATGAGTTTTAGAGCCCCTGACTTGAGCTTTGCTCATCCCATCCTTCATTTTTCCCAGTTGAGGGGCCATCTCTGTGTTCTCTCACCCATAGATGGGTCTAATTAACACCTTCCACCCCCAGCCCAGGACTCAGATTCCCTTTTCAGCAAAGGAAGACTTGGGCTGAGTCATCCCAGTGATGAACTCTATAGTCACTCTAGGGAGGTGTCCCCAGCTGCCCCTGCTGGAGGGCAACCAAGTGAGTAACCCTGCCAGTGTCACATGGTACGGTACTGGAGTGCAGCCAGCTAGTGCCTGTGCCAGGTCCATGGGTCCACGGCCACAAGCAAACCTGTTCATAACACTTGTGCACTCTGAGCCTCCCTGGATGGGGACTGGAGGTCTGTCTTGGGATCTTATAGATTTAATAATTGAACTTGAAGAAGGAAGTCTTATGACCCAGTGCACTGGCAAGTGATGCTGTCATTAGTTTCCTAGAAAAGAAGTTCCTGGAAAAATCTTGCTCAGGGATCCACACCCCACTTGCCCCTTTCCACACATTTCCTTGCCCTCCTCAACAGACCTCTTGTGGCTGACACACAGATGCCAGCAGCTTGCTCACCCAGTAAGGAGAAGGGGAGAAATGATGATCTTCAAGATGCAGGATGAAGCAAAGGCTGAAAGCCACTGTCAGAACCTGAGCTCAGGTGACCAGAGCTCCTGCGTAGCAGATAGAGCATCATGCTATGTGTGGTGTCTCCCCAAGGGAATTTTATTTCAGACCCATTGTACTGCTAGTGGTGAGTTTTGGATATTTGCTCTGGGTTTTAGAATGTTCCTTCCACTTGATCTCCCATGTCATTAGTTTGAGTCTCAACTGTGGATCGGAATCTCCTAAATTCTCATGTTGTTTCTTCTCCCCTTCCCTCCTCCTCCTCCTCCTCCTCCTCCTTCTCCTTCTCCTCCTCCTCCCCCCCCCTCTTCTTTTCTTTCTCCCTCTCTCTCTCTCTCTCTCTCTCTCTCTCTCTCTTCCCACCCCCTTCCTAGATTGACATCTTCCCATCCATTCAGCTCATCTATTTCATTAGGGCTATCATTTGGATGGTTAGCTCATTCTTCCTCTCACTATCAGATCCCCCTTCAGTGCATTGTTATTTTCCTTAGTCCATTCAGGGGCTTTAGTCCAGGACCTGGGTGACTTTAGGTGGCAGCCCAGCAGCAGGTGGCAGAAGGTGCAGAGGTTGCTTGTGCCCATGTCTGTGGTATAGCACTATGCAGGGGACCACCAGTCATAGCTTCTGAATCTGAGAAGGACAATAAATTAGGATAACTTGTGTGTAGGCATGAACTTGGATTTTATAAACTCCTTTCTTCTTTCCTTTTTTGAGCATTTTCTTCCAGCATTTTGTGTGTGTGTGTGTGTGTGTGTGTGTGTGTGTGGGCAGGACACTCCAATCTACTCTGAATAACATTTCAGTAGCATAGGACCATGTGGGGATAATTTTATTTATTTTACAGATGGGCAGATGGAAGCCTAAGCAGTAAATTCAGGGTCAACAGATTCTTGGTAGCAGAATATGATTTAAAGATTGGGTCTTCTGATCCTTCACCACCTAGGGCCTCTTCTTCTAGAACAGGTAAGATGTGCAAAAGTTCTACACACGTACACACAAACACACACACACACACACAAACACACATGAATTAAATTGTTGCAGATAAGAGTTCCAATGAATGAGTCAGGAGCTAGGAAATCTGAGTTTCAGACTCAGCTTTAACCAGCTCTGAGGCCTAATAAATCACTTCGCTGAGCTTCAGCATCAGAAAAAATGAAGTGATGAACTTCCAAAGATTATTTCCTGAAGTGTCTGTAAACTCCATCATTCTGAATATCTAAAGCTCTAGAACTGAGAAAATGTTCTCTGAATGAAGAAGATCCTGATCCTTTCCATCTGGCCTCACTATGGCTGGCTTGCAGCACTGCCTACATGGCTCTGGCCGGCTGCCCCCCGAAAAGCAGCAGGAGTATTTGCCAGGTTAACCTCTGAGTAGACATAGCAGAAAGTGGCACAAGTGTATACTTGAGCAGGACCATGGTTTCCCAGATGGCCTATGATACTCTTTGCTCCTCTAGTGAAGATGTCTCCTGGCATTGAGCTTAACTTTTTACTGCCTGGGATGTTCAGGCACTAATGTTGTGCTATCTAATGTTCACTTACCTGGGCAGTTCACCCATTAGCACTCATTAGAACAGCAGCACAAATGAATTAACCAAATTGGTCCTGTGCCACCTACTTAAGGGAATAATTATTCACAAGAAATAGGACTCAGATAATAGGGTGGAGGGGAAAAGGTCTAGAAGCAGTGTCTAGGAGATTCAGACAAGCTAATGGTGGCAGTGGGGTGGCTAAAGGGAATGTGTATCAGTACAGAGTAAAGGACACATCGCTGGGAACAACCTTTATCACTGTGCCCATGATGGGCATGTGAGAATTTAGGTAGTGTCAAAGAACAAGAATACTAACATTAGCAAGAGCTAAAATTTAGGCCTAGAGGAGGTTCCTAGAGAGAGTCTAACTCAGTGCCCTGTGTCCAGATAGGAAATTACCTGTGTCATCCTGAAGAGGAAATTATCTAGAATTTATTTAGTGTCCTCTATGTGTTAGATAACACTTCTGCACTTCACAATATCCTTGAAAATAGGAATAGTGGTCTTTGTTTCATGTGAAAACCTGAGGTTCAGAGGGGGCAATCTGCTCAACGCCACCCAGCAGGATGCAATTTTCTCTGACCCCACTGTTGATGTCTGTTCCACTCTTCAAAAGTCCTATCCATGTGATTCTTACAGTGCTTCAAGGATCAGTGTTGAAAAACATTTCCCATTCACCCTGAAAATAGTCAAAAATATGAACATCAGAGAAGATCCTTGCTTTGGATAAGAAAGCTTCTCCATTCTCGATATCTTTTTGGGTTATGTCCTCTGTGAGGATAAAACCCAATTAACATTCTTTCTATTCTGCCCCTTTATAAAGATGCTCTTTGGGTCAAGCTTTTAGGGAAAGAAGCTTTAATGGATAATAATTATGTTTCTGGTGTTGTGATTTGAGTTGGGGGTTCTTGGGTGAATTAGGACAATGACAGTGAATGTTCTTTCTTGGTCAAATCTAGCCTCCCATTCAGGCCCAACATGGCAGCAGGTTGACAATATTTTCAAATGCCTTCCATCTCCCATGCTGTTTTGTGTATATGCACCTTTATTGTAATACTTGCATTACTTTACCTTGTACTATAGCCTGATGATTAGTTTTTATGTGTCAATTTAAGTGGACTCTGGGGTGCCCAGATTAAACATTGTTTCTTAGTGTGTCTGTGAGTGTTTCAGATAAGATTAGCATTTGAATGGGAGGATTTAGTAAAGCAGATTGCTTTCCTCAATGGTCAGGCATCATCATCCAATCCATTAAGAAAGTAAACAGAACAAAAGGCAGAGGAAGGAGGCATTCACCCCACCCCACACCCTTTTCCCTTGACTCACTGGTGGAGCTGACACATCTCATCTTATACCCCTGTACAATGGAAATTTACATCATAGGTCCCCCTGTGTCTCAGGCCTCTGGACTCTGAATTACACCAACAGCTTTATGGATTTCCAGCTTACAGACAGCAGATCATGGGATTCAACCTCTACAATCACATGAACCAAACCCACAAATATGTGTGCATATATATGTATATGAGTGTGTGTGTGTGTGTGTAGTTGACCCATTGTATTCATGGCTTCTGCATCCACAAATTCAACCAAATGTAGATCAAAAATACTGGGACAAAATGCTTTTGTATTGAATATGTAGAGTTTTTAATGGTTGTTATTCTCTAAGCAATACATTATAACTATTTATATAGCATTTACATTATATTAGGTTTTGTAAGTAATCTGGAAATGATTTAAAGTATATGGAAGAATGTGGGTAGGTTATGTGCAAGTATCTTGCCATTTTATGTAAGGGACTTGAGTATCCATGGATTTTGGTATCTACAGTGATAGTAGAGGTCAGAGAGAATCCTGGAATTTAATGTCTTCCAATCTGTCAAATCTTAAATTGCCAGCAATTTCTTTCAGTCTTTCAGATCTCATCTGAGGCTTTCAATGGCTAGGTGCCGCTGACTTACTTCCCCTTCAGGTTGGAGATTCTTTTCAGTCTCCCAGCTATCCAGACTTGCAACTATCTAGATTTCAGGATGGAGCTACCATCTCCAAGGGTGGCTGACCCTGACGTGCTCCCTAACCTATGAAATCCTTCTCCACTCTGTTATCATGACTTGACTAGATAACTCAAGGGTCTGGCAATACTCGCAGATCTGGGGAAACTTCCAAACAAAAGGTTCAGAGCAACTGCTAAATTCACTCAAGGTAAGTGTAGTGCAGGCCCAGTGAGCCAAGCCCCAGGAAATTTCTTCCCCTTTCCTGCTCAGGGCCTACTTCCAGCAATGTAGAAGGGTCAGCCTGGGACAAGCTGCTACTGCCCACTGCTTCTCCTGTTGGGAGCTAAGCAGCAGAAGGTCATGAGTCTTCAAGGGAAGTGTCACATCTGGGTCACTGATTTTGAATTTTGTAACTGAATACAATGGATTTGCCCCTTAGTCAATGCAAAGCCAATAAGCACAACCAGGAGACAACAGAAGTCAAGAGAGCTTTATTACTTCTCCCAGTAAGGACAGCACTGGAGATAATTCTCAAAGCAGTATATTACAGAAAGAAAGGGAAAGAAAGAAAGAGGAAAGAAAGAAAGAAAGAAAGAAAGAAAGAAAGAAAGAAAGAAAGAAAGAAGAAAGAAAGAAGAAAGAAAGAAAGGAAGGAAGGAAGAGAGAGAGAGAAAGGAAGAAAGGAAGGAAGGAAGGAAGGAAGGAAGGAAGGAAGGAAGGAAGGAAGGAAGGAAGGAAGGGAAAGAAAGAAAGAAAGAGAAAGAAAGAAAGAAAGAAAGAAAGAAAGAAAGAAAGAAAGAAAGAAAGAAAGAGGGGGGAGGGAGGGAGGGAGGAAGGAAGGAAGGAAGGAAGGAAGGAAGGAAGGAAGGAAGGAAGGAAGGAAGGGCTTTTATTGAGGAAACCTAACTATTTTCACATAGGAAAGACATATCACATGTAGAAACAGGCACATTCCTGAGCATTCTCAGTTCAAATCTATATATAAATGTTTTTTTTTTTAAAAAGTGGTGGATGCAAATGCCTCAGGGTAGAGAACTTAGTGTTAGAATGAGCAAAATTTACCCTCAATCACCTAAAAAGAATAAATCTGCAATTGTGTTTGGTTATTTGTTTCTTCCCTGAAACAACAACAACTTTGATGGCACATTAATCAACATTTAAAGGGGTTCTATCTCTCCCCTCTATTATAAGTACAGGAATTTGCCCTTAAAAATGGTTGTCTAGGGCTGGAGATATTGCTCAGTTGGTAGAGTGCCTGCCCTGCAAGCATAAGGCCCTGGGTTCAATCCCCAGCACCGCAAAAAAAAAAAAACCGTGACTCATAATGGTTGTCTAGCAGCTAACAGAATCAATCGCTAGTGGATAGCAAGAGACAATGTGTATGTATATTTTTCCTATTGGTTCTGCTTTTCTGGAGAATCCAAGTATACATCTACTGTAGTAATTTGTCTACAGACTAATTGCCACTATTAGGTAGAAAATGAGTCTTCCTAATGTAGCAGGATAATTTGCAGAAAGATTTATTTCTGCATTGTTTTGCTGATGGTAGTTCCCCCCTAAGAAGATACCCAAACTTTGTACCTTGACTGAAGTAGTTATTAGTGGCTTTTGTGATACAGGGCCCAAAGCAGACACTACCTGACTCCCAGAAGACAATTTCTAAGGAGTTTTCTTTGACAAAAATTCTTATCTGTGCAAGTTAGGTAAATTTTCCAAAAACACAGGCAATCTAAGAGTTGGAATGAATAGGAGACAGTGTTCTGTAATATCCATAAGTAGTAAAAACTAATACCTCAATCCCATGAGAGGTCAGGCTATCATATGGGGATGGTGTCTTGGTAGGGAGGTGGGACACTAACTGAGCAGACACAACAGTGCCCTAGTCTGGCAGAGAATAGCAAAGCCCTTCTCTCTGATTCACCTTCAAAAGACAGGTAGGTCATCAATAATCAGTGTGGACTGAAGGTTGGAGTCCCTTCCAAGAAACCTGTACTGGGTAACAACCCCACATTGTAAGAGAGAAAGCAGCAAACAAGTCATGACAGACATCAGTTTTTGCAGTTACCTTGACCAGTGAGGGTTGAGAGCAGATTGAATTTGACTTAAAGCAAATAAAACAGATTTCCATCTATCCTTGGTGAGAGGAATAGGATAAAATGCATATCTAATTCTTTCATCTTTCTTAACCCTACCTTAACTATTATACGGACTCTCTGGTTTATAATGGTTATTCAGTATATCTTTTAGATTACTGTTTTGGGGGTCCCACACACAAATCAAGTTCTGTGATTGGCTAAAACTCATTATAGATATAGCTAAGTTTTATTACAGCAAAGATTAAGAGCAAATGCAGCAGAATAAAAATATATCTGCCTTGGGTGAATTCCAGAAAGGACAGACACAGGTGTTAGAGTCCTTCCCCATTGAGGGTTACATGGGGTATGTTTGTTTTTTTTAATAGATATAAACTACAGGGACATGTGCAGAATGTCTCTGCTAGGGAAATCCATTCTAGTTTCAGGGTCTGAGGCTTGTGTTTAGTGCTGTTCATGTTGACACAAATTCCTTTATAACTAGCTATGGTAACTAAAACTCAGGACCCCAACAATGAAACCCAGGTACGTCTTGAATTATGGTGAACAGTCCTGACAAGTCTTAACATGTACAGCATGACCTTTTCTTCAGGCATACACAACATAATCAATCAGTTACATACAAGCACCAGGGTCCAAATGTTGGCCATAGTTCAGGGTATCCATAGGGATATGCATTGACCAAACTCTAAAAGATTCTGCATTAGCTTTTACTTATAACTGAAAATTAAACCCAAGACATTTGTGAAGATATGAAAAAGAGTTATATGCATCCCTAAATATTAAAGGACAACAATGTCATTAGTTGATTTTTTGTTCAGGACCATTTTTTACATGCATATACACATATACAGAGACAGTTTTAAGAAATCATTTCATTTCAAATATGTTCACCATAGAGAACAACAATGTTTGAATGAGGTATGCTGCTGACATCAAGCATGTCACCTCACTCACTAGGGGACCTTCATGGATGAGTGGGTACCCTTCGCACTGTACTTTCAGAATTTTTTGCTTCTCCTATCTGCAAATCATCACTCTGCGTAATCAATGCTCACTAATTGATACTTGCCCCTCATTAGCAGGGGAGGAACATCAATGCATCCTCAGTGACATGCCTGTGACCTGGGACTTAATGCATAATAATAAATATCTTTCAAATGAATGAAGAGTGATTGAATGAATTGTTGTCTGCCGACTACTCTCAATTAAGATTCTTGGCAGAGTATCTTCTACACATCTGGATCTTTGCTTTTCAATGGTCAGAGCTATGAATATTACATAGAAAATCTATTCATGCACAACCATAGAAATGAAAATTTGTACCCCATATGTGTACAATGAATCAAAATGGAGTATGTAAAAATAATAAATAAATAAATAAATAAATAAAATCTATAGGCTTATTGCTAAGTCTCTTTTTTTGTCTTGGGAATTGAATCTAGGGTCTCTCACATGCTACTTCTGGTGAGACTTCCTTCCCAAGCATTTCATAGTTGATAAAGAGATGCTAGACCTTCCTGTAGGAAGCTAGTACTGGAAGGTTGTTTTATCCACCTTTTCTCATGCCCAGAATATAATAATTCCACATGAAATTCAGCTTAAATTCCAAGTTGAAACTAGTGCTCCAGACAGCATATCTCTCCCACATTTTATCCCCACTGAGGAGGACAGATAGTACCAATCACTTTTGTTATTTTCCTTTTCACCAATTCTTTCCTCATTTCTTTTTATTCTGTTCTGCTTTGTTTTGTTTCCAATTTTAGTTTTAAGAACTCTTTTTACGTTTTCCCCCAGAATCATCTTCTTTTTATACATCTCTCCCTTGGGACTTATAGCACTGTGCTAGATGTGGCTGCCGCTAGTGAAGGGTCTGTAATCCACAAGATCCCTTGATCTCTCAGAGTGGGCCAGATGCTAGCACCAGAAACTCTGAAAATGTGAAAGTTAAGGACAATGCTTCAGAATCTTCCTGTCTCCGCCAAATTTCATTTTTAAGTGGCAAGATGTTTTAAAAGCATTTAATAATAATTTGAAAAGTAACTGCTTGCAAGATTTGAAAACTAGCCTACTCAACAAATCCAAATACAAGGCTAAAAAAGGTTTTTTCTTTTCTGTTTAACATGAAGAGGAGATAATTCAATATATAGAGAGACTCAGGGTGTCATGAACTTGGCCATATTTCATAGGCTCTGACTAAAATGTATTCAAAGTATGCATATAAATTTGCTCTGAAAGTACAAAGCAGACTAGAACAATCTGTGGTCCCATTTCAGTTTTTTCTTTCTTTTATTTTCTTCTGAAACAATGGAAAAAAGATGATAGAATCCATATTAACTTAAAGAGCATAATCTGTAAATAAATCTCCCCACCCCGCCGCCACCTCTCTCACTACATCTCAATACCAAATGCATTCCAACACACTGCATTCAAGTCTCAACCCTTCTCAAACAAAGCTACATGGAGCATTTTGATTTGATTAAACCAAATTTCTTTTTCTTTTTTTTCTTTTTTGTGTTTCTCTTAGCGTTGGGGGAACCCTTCCCCCAGGGTCTATGTATGCTAGGCAGGCACTCTATCACTGAGCGCTTCACCCCATGTAACATTTACTTCTTACCTTGTCCAATTTGTCAACTTTCCTAAATGAAGATTCCTTATGCATATGGATCTAAACTATTTTTTCTATCTAAATCCTAGGCTTATAAGAAACAGAATCACAAAGGTTCCTCATGTCCATTGTAATTTTCTCAATAAACCAGTGGAATGGACCACAGTAGGTTTTCTTGCAATAAAACTGCCTGGGTTACCATCACTCAATTATTTATCAAAAACTTACTTTGTGTACAGCATGGGCTGGGGACAACAGAACAAAAGGAAAAAGGGCCTTTGAATCCCACAGATCCCACAGACCCCACAGACCTGGATTTAAATCCTAGATTTGTGATTTACAAGCTATCTTTTGCTTATATTTATTTGTTTGTTTGTTTGTTTGTTTGTTTTAGCAATAGTGAATATTGAACCTGGTGCATGCTAAGCAACTGCTTTACAACTGAGCTACATCTACAGCCTGCAATTTATTAGCAATCTTATATTGGCTAAGGCACTTAGCTTCTATGAGCCTCCGTTTCTTTCTTTGTAAAATGGATATAATAATAACTATTTCACCACTTGTGGTAAGGATTATGTTAAATAAGAGAGTGTGTGTAAAGATTTTATCCCTGTGTCTGGCTCATAAAACATGGTACATAATTGTTGGTTATTATGAGAATGGTGGAATGAGTTTCAAGAGATGATATAATAATTCCCACCTTTAAGACACCTCTTATTTAGGTTGTGAGTCAAAACCGACATTCACAAAGCATGATAAACCCTGAAGGATTATGCTGAAACAAATACTGAACTGTGCGTGTTATGAGGTTTCTTAATAGGATTTCTATATCCATAGATACCGAAACCAAGGATCTTTTGTGGCTGTTAAATGCAAAATTCAGTCAATTGCATCTATTACAAATTAAAAGAAGTTTATTTCTAATTTTGAATGTAATAAAAGTAATAAAAGTATTTCATATTTTTAAATTCCAGTTCATGAATTTCCAAATAATTGGACAGCCAGCATAATCTAAGATTGCATGTTGGTTACATGTTGAGAGCATTTCCGGGTTGATGAGCTCAAAGGCAACTGCTCTGCAGTTTTATTGTGCATCTGAAGTTAATGTTACACTGATGGTCATAACTCCTAAGGATGAGTCACAGACAAAGGGCAAAACTGCACATCAGGCAGTAACCCATAATCAAGCCACATTCCTAAATTCAGACTGTTTTCTAAGTGAGTTTTTGGTGAGTGAGTGAAGGTTCAAGGAATACATTCATCAAATGTTGTGTCACCCTTCCTCTGACTTCAAAGTAAACAAAAGTTCAATGAGTAGCAGGTATTAAATATTGCAGACAAGGTCAAGACCATTCAGAGGCTTTTGCAGACCCTCATACACTCACCAGGGTAAGAGGATTTGGGCCTGAACCTTGTTTGACAGGAAGGTCATGCCTTGAGACATGGACTTCAGTCCATGCAGAACAAGATTAGTGACTGCTGGAAGCTTGGCTTTGACTTTGCACTTTCACTCAGGGCTGCATTTGCACTCCATGCCTCCCTGAATTGCCTGCTATGAATTAGGACATAGATATGCAAAACAGTCTCCAGGAAGAAATCTAGAATCAGGGAACTCTTGGGGTTAGAGGGGACCTTAAAGATTATTCAAACCAAGATTTGTAAATCTTGAGTCCTTCCTGCTCTGTCTTCCAAGTAACTGATCAACCTTTGCATAAGAAGAGCTGCTGAGTTGCAGAGTTTTTTACCTCAGTATTATAGTTATGTATATCCATCTACTTCCAGATTGCAAAATCCTGGAGAAGGGACTGTGCCTTAATTACTTTTGTAACTCCAGCACATAAAAAGTGCTTATTTAATGATGGTGATGATGATAATCATAGCTAACCATTATGGAATGCTTAGTATATGCCAAATTCTACATTAGTAATCTTCCTTGTAATGACCCATTTAATTCTCAAAATGGACTTTGTTATACTATTTTTATCCCTGCTTTTGCAGAATAATAACAAATATAGAGGTTTAGAAAGGTTAAGCAAATTGCTTAAGTGATAGCTAGATAGTGACAAAGTTGGACTTTAATGCAAGTGTGTAGTTGAGCTTGTGCTTTTAATCACTATCTTGGATAAATGGAGAACAACAAATGAATAAACAAGGAAAGGTCAGTAATCCTGTACCTTCTACCATTGGTTTTAAATATAAAATTATACTAAGTCAAAGCCTTCTTTGATAGGAAGAGTCATTTTAAAAATTATCTTTCTCTCTTCTTCCCTTTTTCAGGCTACACATCATTCATGTGAGTGGTTTCAAATCCCTTTGTCCTCCAAATATCTTATAAGACTCAACAAATGAATTTTGTATGAGTTAGTTTTTGTCATTATAACAAAATAACGGGGATAATCAACTTATAAAGAGAAAAGAGTTGTTTTGGCTCATGGATTTGGAGATTTGAGTCCATGATCAGTTGGCTCTACTACTGTGGGCCTATGACAAGACAACACATAATGGTGGGATCATATGGTGAAGCAAACCTTCTCAAACCATGAGCTACAGATCAAATGACAGTGAGAAAAGGGCCAGAGCCCCACTATCCCCTCCAAGGATATGCCCCCTGTGACCTAAGGACCTTCCACTGGGCCATACCTTATTTATTTATTTATTTATTTATTTTTGTGGTCCTGGGGATTGAACCCAGGGCTTTGTGCTTGCAAGGCAGGCACTCTACCAACTGAGCTATACCCCCAGCCCCTTGGACCATGCTTCTAAGCCTTTAACACATGGCCTTTGGAAGACATTCAAGATCAAGTGCATCACTTCAAAACTATTAGCACTGCATCTGTTACCTGGTCCAGTTTTTCAAACTACTGCCTTTCCTGCCCTTTGGTAGGCATCTTCCTGACAGGTTCTCTTGGTATGCCAACCTTCTTCAAGCCATGACCCTTGTGGGGTGGAGTAATGCTTGCTCTTCAAGTCAATTTCCAATTCCTCGTTAACTCTTCCTTAGACCATCATGCCTTGTTATACTCTCTGCAAATATTGGGTAAAAATGTTCTGCACTGATCACCCTCAGCACATGCACCTGTGTTCTCAGATGCTGTAGTGATGAACCCTGATGCATGCTCCATCACTTGATGGCCCTTGACAATGAATTTTGTTTCTTGAGCATGGATCCTCATAGACAATTACATGCCTATGAGAGGGACTCATCTTAATGCTCTTTTGTAGTATCCTGGGTGCTCCTATGTGTCAGTTGTCTTATTGGATGCTCTTAACAGTTCCTGGTAAGGTAGGCTGATGAAAACACCCTAATTTGAGCTAGACAATTTACAGAGGAGACACAAATTATCAGTGACAAATCAGGAGCCAGAACGAGGACTCCAGATTTCCCATTGCCAGGCAAGGGCTCATTTCATTGCACCACACAGCTTTCTAGTTCAGATGTCTAGGAAGATGCTTCCTGCACTCAGCCCTACAGGCTTCTCAGTTACTGATATAACATGTAGGGGCTCTGAGAGTTCAGTTATAAATAGGATTCCTATTGGTCTCAGGAAGGAAGGAGATGAAGTGGTCTGCCAAGTTGCCCTCCTTCATGAAATTCCAACCTGCCCACCACTGCTCAACAGCCCCCAGATTCTCATGGTGGAACTCCCATTCACCTCTCCCTCCTTTTTTCTTTTTTTCTTATGAATTGATGCTGAAGTGATGGAGATTACAGTAGTTAAAACATTGATATTGTCAGATCTATAAAATCAAGTCTTCATTTTACCATCTCTGTGACTCCTAAATCTCTTATGAACCTAACAGGGAAAGGTGTCTGTTTGGGAAAAACATGTTCTGCATTTCCACAACAGATAAAACAAACAAATAAAATCCTAGTGTAAATTAGCCCAGTCCATTCCAGGGGCAGCAGCTGTTCATTGCAGCTAAAGGTGGCTGCCTGACCTTTCAAAGGAAACCAGAAATCTTAATTTTATAGAAAATCTCCAAATTATTAAATGTTTGTAACAAAATCAATTAAAAACAATGAACTCACCATGCAGGACATGTGTGTCAGCTCTCTGTCAGTAACCACCACAACACAGAAAAGATTGACTCTTACTGAAGAGGCATAAGCTGCTGAAATTTCATTGTACAGATGATGAATCAAAGCCAAGTAGGTTTAACTATGTAACTACCCTGATGCACAACTGGCATAAGACAGAACTGAGTTTTATCTAACTTGAGAGTCAAACTCTTTCCACTAGGTTGTATAGCCTCCCACAACCAAGGACATTGAAATGACTCTCTTAATTAACCAAATGAGTCCTAAAAGCAACACATTTATCAGTGACCACCTCCTGGAAATGTCTTACTTTCTCTAGATTCATGTCCTTATTTGCTAAGTGAGAAAAAAGAACTGGAAAAAACCAAGTCTTCTAGAATTAGACTTCAAGTCATGGAGTAGAGCCTTTGTCTGCTTTGTAAGGTTCAGAACCCCTGAAACTTAGCACAGTGCAGGACATACAGAAGACCCTGTGTGAATAGTTCTTGTCTGAAGGATAATTTTCCAAGATGCATTATAAAGTACCTCTAATGTTCAAAGGAAAAGTTACTTCATTAATTTATTCATTCATTCAATTCACAAAGAGGTATTGAGCACTTACCATGGATGAAGTAAATATCTATTGACTCCATGAAATTATATAAATTAATCATACCTATATAGAGCAGATAATGATAAGGATAAAAACTAAGCTTTATAATGCTTATTAATGCATATTACCCAGCACAATTCTAAGCACAGTCTATGGGCAGGGTCACCACTGAGGGCTAGATCCTCCCTCTGTGGCTCCGAGGGCAGCAATGGCCAGCCCTACGTCCTGTACCTTAAGCCCTTTACTTCTTTGTGCTTCCAGTGGGTTATCTGGGTCAGACTCAAGAATGCTCATCAAAGGTTAATTTCAGAATTATCTAGTATTTCAGTAACAGCACAGAGGCACTTTACTTCCTGATGCAAGGTTAGATTTTCTCTAAAGACATTCTTCATTGGAGCTGGGGTTTGTTTCTTCTTTAGAGAGGAATAGCCACTCAGGGAAGATGGGCATCTTGGGAGTCTGCACTTGAAATCCTGCTGACTGTAGGCTTGGGGGAAAGAGAATACTGAGTTCACCAGCTTTTGGGCAGACTTACATGTGTACTTACATGGCCCAAGAGCCTAGTCTGGGACTGTGTGGTCTTTAGGGTGGTTAATAAACTGCAGTGGCAGGGCTGTCTCTCAGGATTAAATTGTGTCAATGTACCCTAAACCTGTGGTCTAAAATTGGGGTCCCTTTAGCCAATAAATACAGCAGAAGCCATTATTCTCTATGTTCCTCTACTACTATAACTTGGTGCATTTTTCAGGAACAAGCAAATAAACTCCTACCAAAGTCTATATGCAAACTGTTATCTCAATCCTACAGAAAACTAAATGCAAAAGTCATTGTGTCTAAATATTGACAAGTTGTGGGGCAAATTTATTTCAATGAATGGTCGTGTGACATTTAATCCTTATCATTATCCAACAGGTCAGAAAACATTGTCTTACTTTGAGGAAACCAAGTTCAGATATGATACATGTCATTCAATGATAGGAGCATAATAAATACTGATAATGATACAGAACAAATCTTTTTTCCTTAGCAGCAAACACTAAAACTTTTCAATTGAGCTGTATTCATTTTTTCTGTTACTTCCATAACCAATTAATATTCACTTGCTGGCTTCAAAGAAAACAAAATGCGTTATCTCACAGTTTTAGGTTGGAAGCCCAATACAAGTTTCACTGGCTAAATTCAAAGTGTCGGAGGGCTGTGTTCCTTTCTGCAGCCTCTAGTGGAGAATCTGTTTGCTTGCCTTTTCCATCTTCCTTGGCTAGTGTCCCCTTCCTCCATCTTCAAGCCAGCAGCATTGCATCTCTGTGGACATTCTTCCATTGGCTCTCTGTGATCACAGACAGAAAAGATTCTCTGTGTTTCAGGACCACGTGATTAGATCGGCTCCACTCAGATGATTCAGTATCGTCTCCCCACCTCTGAATCCCCCAGCTCAATCACAACTGCTAAGTCTCTCTTTCCACATAAGGAAATATATTCACAAATCCCAGAGATCAGGATAGGAACATTTGAGGAAGACTCCAAATTCTGCCTACCACAGAGTATTTTTCCTGGACTTTATTTTATCCTTAAAACATGCAGAAGAAGGACAAAATGATGTCACTTTCTCTAGGAGCTCAGGTACTTTATATTAGGAAGCGAAATGTTTTTCTATTTCATATAGATGTTTAGAATATTTTCATGGAAGCCAGAGCCAGCAAGGAAGTTTCAACATTATGTTCAAATAACTTCCAAATCATATCTCAGCTGTGACATATGGGCCCATATTTCCAAGTGTCTTCATCAGATTATTAGCTTGCTGAGCTAAACCATATTTAAGGAGCCAAACATAAACCTCAAACATAGCATGTCCAAAACAAAATGCAAGTCTCTCCAGTTCTGGTCTCTTTTTCTCTTCCTACATTTCAGTTGATGGTGTCATCATTTACTCGGTCCTCAAAACATCATGATTAATCTGAGCTCCTCTTTCCTCTTCATGACACACAACCGTTAGGCCAATAAATCCTATGGCTTCTACCTCAGGTCCGTATCTGGAATATGGTCTTTTCCTCATTGCCAGCTTTTAGATTAAAGCTTCTTCATCTTACACCTGAATTATTTCAGTCGGATTTTATTTCTCTTCACCTGTTTACTTTCCTTTCTGGTCCATTCTTCATGGTGCTGTCAGCATGAACTTTCTAGAAAAAATATGCCATCTTGTCTTCCCTCTTCTGCAGGGTCTTCCCAAGATCCTCCTTATCTATTCAAAAATGGTTCAATAACACATTTTTTAAAACATGCTCCAAAACTAATAGGGGGAAAAGGAAACTCTTTTCTCCTCTCTCTTCAACTCAGATATTTTCAGCGGTTTTATGTGAAGATCTTTATGTCCTCACTCACCCACCCAGGAAAAAAAATTATATCATACTGATCAGTCTGACATTCAGATGAATGTGCCATTTTCTTCCAGCTCCTATGAGCACAGAGACACACTGAATTTCAGACACCTATATATACCCCAGATTCTGGGATAACGAAAACAGCAAATATATGTAAATGAATAGTTCCAAATGTCTAGAGAGAGAATAATTCTCCTTTATTCCTCATGTATGAGCACACACACAAGAAAAAGGAGGGCATCCTGGGGCATGTTTATCCTGGCTCCCAGACTGACTGCTTAGGAAGTACCAAAGCCAATAATGACTAATGTTCTCAAGTATTCCTTATTACTCACATAGCATAATAACAATAAATACTCAGAGGCCCACACACTATTTGTTTGTTCTGCTATTTGAACCACAATTTAATGTCTACCCAGCATGGCATCTCCATAAAAGAACTATTAGCTTGCTGAGCTAAACTATATTTAAAGAGCAGTCATTCTATGGATTCTTTGCTCTTAATTTGCAGCTAAGTTCCAATTAAATCTGCACTGCATTTAATCAAGTTAAATTGCAGAGACTGTTGAATTTGAAACAAATTTAAAATGACTGGAAGCCAGTTAGACTATGACTTGTACTGATCCTGATTACCGAAGGATATGGTGATACTTGGAATTATAGAGCATAAATCAATATACTTTCTATCAGAAGCTACCACTAAAAATGTTCACACCATGTGTATTTATTGAAAGCTCACTGTTTGTCTGGACATCGTGGAGATCTCTAAAAAATACACACAGTACAGCTTATGCAAATAAGAAATGAGACTACTGCAAGTGTTCTGCAGAGGGCCTTACAAATGAAATGTCAAAGTGACAGTTCATAATATTACAGTCCCCATAACAATCATAAGGCCTAAGAGTGGACCAAGTTGGTCCTGATTTGATCTGTATGTCTATCATGTAACAGAACTTCCCCCCTCTACCTTCACACACTGGCTAACATCCAACAGTTGCCAAATATTTTCCAGTATTCTTCAAAAGGATATACAACATATTAACTCATTCAATCTTCACAACATCCCTCAAAATGGATACAATAATCCCCATTTTGGTTTTTTTAATGTAGAGAAAATTTTTTATTTTTCTTTTTAAATAAACATGATGACATTTTGACATATTATACATCCATAGAGTATGACCTTTTCTAATTAGGATTTCATTCTTGTGGTTGTACCCAATGTGGAAATTCCCTGGTAGTGTATTCATATAGGAACATAGGGAAGTTATGTCCAATTTATTCCACTGAACTTCTATTCTTCCCTGTCCCCCGGTTGTGCGTTAGCATCTGCATATCAGAGAAAACATTTGACCTTTGTTTCTTGGGGGGAATGGCTTATTTCATATAGCATGATAGTCTTCAGATCCATCCATTTCCCAGCAAAAGTCATAAAGTCTCAGGGGACTTAACGTCCTCACTGAGTCATAAGGTCATGGAGAGTATACATTACATGCTTTATGCCATATAGTACTTCCACTGGTAGATTTGCTTTATGAAGTGCCCATTTCTTGTTATACAATTCTGATGATTAGAAAGTTCATTGTGGTTGAATTTGAATCTGCTTATAACTTCTACCCAGCTGGTCATGGGTTCTGTCCTCTGGATCCAAACAGAATAAATATAATATTTATTCCCATGGCAGCCATTCAGTATTTGAAGACATTGGCCATATCTTCCCTCTAGTCTTCTTTAGGCTCAGCAACTTCAGTTCCTGAAACCATTTCTAACCTGTACAATTTGGAGAGATTCTCATTTTGCTTTTACCAGAGTAGAAGTGGACACTGTCTTCAGTGGGCCAACAGTTGGGAAGTAGCTCCAAATAGTATTGAACAGATCATCCCCCATCACAAAAGCAAAGACAAACAGCTCATTTACATAATGTTTCTTTGCATCTTCCTACCCCTTAGATGTAACAGCAAGACCTATAAACATATCCTATTTTCAATAATAATGCTAGCTAACATATACTGTGGTTTATAACCTGCCAGTCACTATTCTTGATTTATATTTTAATTTACCTAACAATCACAAAAAATGTATGGGTTAGATATTATTTTTATTTCTGTTCTAATGGAGAAAAAGGCATAGAGAAGTTAGAACTTCATACTATAATCCAACCCATCCAATCTATAAGACTATAGTGAATATTTATCAGGATTGTAACAGAAGAACCACATTGATTTGAATAAGTATATATTTAAGGAACTCATAAACAGAGTATAGCCTCTTTTGTTTTTTCTGTCCTGAGGATTGAACCCAGAGGTACTCTACCCCTGTGCTACATCCTCAGCTCCCCCCCCCTTTTTTTTCTTTTTTGATTTTGAGACAGGGTTTCATTAATATGTCAATATAGGCTTCAAACTTGCAATCCCTCTGCTTCAGCCTCCTGAGTTGCTAGGATTACAGGCATATGCCAGCTTGCAGTTTAGTGTTTTGCTTTTTGATAGGCACTTTGAATACATAATTTGCCTTTTTCATGTTAGCGACATTTTGCTTCATGAATACCCCACAGGAGTCTCAGAAGATTTGAAGTTGTGCATAGTAAGAATAAAGCACCTCCCTGGACTCGATAAAATGAAGCATTCATGGATCTCTAGTCAATTTCCACTGATATTCCACCAGAATGATGAGCCATGATTCTGTTAGAGAATGAGCCCCAGGTCAGTGAGAACAGACTGTTAACCCAGGAATGGAATTGTAATGTGGAGGAAATATCTGCTTCTGCTCTAGGCCTCCTCAACTATGTTTCATGATATGAAGGGGGGAATGTTGTTGCCGCAAGATATTTTTACTATATATACATATGTATGGATAAATATAATTGTACATGTGTACTATTTATGCTCATATATGTATATATATACATATATGAGTGTGCATACAGTCACAGTGTATATTTCCTATAAGATGATGGGTTTTTTGAGTGAAAACATTCCTGCAGGCACACACAGTTCTGACCCCATAGCATGATGGTACAGAGGTAAAAGGAGGTCAGAAATCAAAAGACAAATTTCTGGAATTAAAAGTGAGCAGAGAAAGTACTGGGAGTGATTAAAAACTGAAGCTAAGGTTGAAATGGGTATGGAGACAGAAAAGAAAAAAACTTCAAGAATTCTAAAACCAGATAAAGGAGGGATAAGCCCTTAGAAACATAAAATGGCATACCCCTAAACACCAGCAAAACTCTATTGCTGATGGCACAATCATGGGGTGGGCTAGATAAAAACTACAGGCAATATCAAATGTAGTGACTTGAAAAAGATGCATAGGAATAATACTCTAGACAAATGGTGAGCCCAAGACTCTAGCCTATCATGTCTATTGATTTAAGGTTAGAATCTGCTATTTAAACCAATGGGGAAGGAGTATTCATAGGGCATAGAGTAATTATCTGCCAGGTAACATGATGGTTATTTTGGGGTAAGGGTGGAAGAGTGGTAGACATGTGTCCCAGGGATCCTGTACTAATGTGACCTTGACCCACAGTGGCAAATCTTACTTGTCTTCTTTTTCTCTGCCTCCCATTGTCCATTTCCCTCATAGACATTTTCTTGGTCTGCCAGAAAAGGGAAAGCTCTCCTATTGAACTGTGCCTCTCAGCCCTGCCTCCCCTACTTACTCTAGAAGGATGCCATTGGTGTTAGGTGATTTTAAATCACCCAATATTTAAATTTTAAATGCCATAGCAATGCATTTCCAGGCAAGATGAGCATGTCCCATTTTGCCTGGAGATATCTAGCCTTTCAATGTGTTGAACTCTCAGCAGACTCTCACTGTGCAAGAAGGAATTGCATCTGCTTCCCTTCATGGCCACCCTCAAGGCAAGGCAGTCATTCCATCTCAGGGCTCAAACTGTCCAGTTAATGGGAGAATTGAGAATGAGGAGGGACCTGCTCCCTGAATCATCTGCCAGTTGTTTGCACAACTGCAGTGGCAGACCTGACCTGTTTTCATGAAAAACCATGATGTTAGAAGAGAAATTCTGCTGGGTGAGTCAGTCCCAAGTGGGCTCGTCAGGCAGCAGTATGTAAAGGCTTGATCCTCTGGGCTGCACATGGAGCACAATCTGGAAGTCATTAGAACATAAGCCTAGAAAACTCTGATGTCATCTTGAAAAAGTGACCTGATCCCAGAACATAAAGCTGACCCTCACACAACTCTCCCAAACCGCATACTTCTGGTTGACCCAAATTTTCCAGCAGATGCACTAATCTTTTTGCCACTGCCATGTTTGGAATAGTCTGTGTGGTGCCAAAATGCACTAATGAGATGCTGCTGAGCTGAACACCAACCATACCCAGCTGTTTATTGCAGCCTACAGCTAGCTTTTACCAGTTTATTTCTATATAAGCCCAAGTTAAAGAGCCAGCTCCTTTTCAACATCCCTGGCACAAAATGGATGTTAACCATGAGCATCAAGAGGGGCCTCATGGATGTAGTCAGCAGGTCCTTTCCATGTGGGATCAGGAGCTACAGAACATGTGCCTACACCTGAGCTCACATTAGTGTATGTTCCATCCATCATCTGGCCCTTCCTTTCTAAAGGAGATCTACCAGAGGTAGATTGGCCATTCCAGAACTGTGGAACAAATAGAACTTCTCAACTAACTCTTAAATCTGATGATTATTATAGTAAAGTTGCCAAATAACTTCAAAGCAAATCTGCTTCAAAGCAGAAGGGTGATCTGCTTTCTGTTCTTAAAAACAAAAAACAAAACAAAACAGATTTTAAGAAACTCTTGAGGAGGTTCTGTAGTGCCAGCCAGGTTTGTAACACTGGTTGAAATGCTTTTCTTAGTTTTAGTCTAGCCCTAAGAGTCTACAAGCATATGGATGTGATTACAGGTACAAACTTGGGGCTATAATTCTCCATGGTTTTATTCCCCGGGTTGGGTTGACACTCTTCTTTCTCTTTGCTTCATTGTAATGATTCAGGCATGAGGGAAAGCTATGCTTTAATTGCTGATTCACTTTCTCATGCTTAGCATGTGAGGGTGAGGTGACCAGATGTCTGAACTGTGATTTCTTATTTGTGAAAGCAAATTCCTAGTGCTTATGTCAGACTATGATCTAGTCACAGAAGAGTTCATTGAAGCACTGTAACAAAAAATATTGGAAATCAGTAAATTCCAAAATTAAGAATTTATTAAGCATGTTATGATACATGCTTTAATGGCTTATTTTGCAGCTTCAGAATTATATTTGCAATGAATTTTGCATAGATAAACTGTTTGCATAGTAAATACATATAGAATAATATTAGTTTAAAATAGTGTGCACTATTTTATATATACTATCTCAACAATTTAATATATGCAAGGACATATACTGTAAACAGATCTGTTAAAATATTAGCAGTGCTTTTCTCAGTGTAGGAGAAATATTTCTAAATATTTCTAAATATTGTAATGTAATTTTTCTAGATTTTCCAAAATTTCTACAATGATTATATTAATAACTTTTATACTAAAATGTCAAAGGCTAATCCAAAAAAAACATGGATGTTATGGAAATACACTAAGATAATAAATAAAAGGCAGCTCAAAAATAGGTGAGCATTGTTGTTTTTATGGTGATTATTCAATTTAGGGGAAGCAGTAATGAAGTTTTAATTTAAAAATGATCCAAGAACACATCGTACCATCTCCATAGGTAAGTGGTAATTGTATGCCAAATTAGCACATTGCTCTTCCAGTCCCTCTTCAAACAATGATGTCAATCCTTAGAGCACCTCAGTGAATACTGATGTATACCTCAGAGGTGAAGCATGCTACACCTGAAGCCTCTGATGTTCCCCTGGTTTATTTCATGCTGTTCAAAATCATTTGTTGGTGAGTGTGCATGGAATGTGTACCACTGAGTGGCTCTCTTCTCTCACTGGTCCAGCTCTGACTTTGGTGACTGTCCCTCACGACCTGGAGCAGTAATGGGATCTGGTGCTGGGTGAGCTCTGGGTGTCCCGTCTTCCTTTGAGCCGTCCTCAGGACTGGTGTGAACCTGTGATGAACATGGCCACTTTGGGAGATGACATTTGCCCCAGGCAGATGTCAGCTTTAATCTCGCTTCCTCTTCTTTCATGTCTCCCAAGGGACATAATCCCAGTCACTAAATATAAATCATGTTATCTTAAAATACACACCCTCTTTGGCCAGAGTTTTTATTTTTCTCTCAGATGACATTACCAAAGTTTCTATTAATAAAGGTAAGGCCCAGTGGCCAAACATGTCTATCCACCTTTCTCTACTAAGGGATTACCAGGGCTCAAGGTGTGTAGCTAACACCTGCTCCTTGACCTTCTCTGGGAACAACCTAGGAGACTCTGCGAGGTCAATCTGGGACCATATATGCTTGCATCTTCTCATTGCCCCATTATAGTCAGTCTTGATCACCAATATCACACCTATAGAGAAGAATACACGAGAGATGGACTGAGCCTGGTGGGGTGAACAATAGCACAAAAACCCTGACTAGGCCCCAGCTATCCCCCATAGCTGTCAACTACAATTTCTGATCCTTGTCATAAAATGCAGTACTAACCCTTTGTAATATCAGAAAGATGCCAACACTAGAGAAACCTGATGGCCCATACTGTCTGTGTCCTATCCTCACTCTGGATGTCCCCCAGGGAACACTCAGGGAAGAACTTGATACTCATCCTCACTGATCTCTGCCCATACCATCCAAGAACCTCTAAATAAACCCTGCTTACTCCAGTCCTAATAATAGCCACATCACATTGAGAGCTTACTATGAACCAGGCACTTCAAACACATATGACTAATCTTTACTATGACCCAATAAGGTAGCCATTATTCGATTTGGCAGAGGCAGGATCCAAGGCCCAGAGAGGTTAAATAACTATCCCAAGTCACCTATTTTCAACATGGTAGAATCTGGATTCAAACATGGATCCATGAGTCTCTAACTCTCCCAAAACTTTCACTCTCTTCAAATTCCAATGTACTTTTTACATTTTCAAGACATTTTAATAACCTTCCACCTTCCCAGGCAGAAGAGTGGCATCAGGACCTGTCGTGCTTATTTAACCTAGTCTCACTCTATGCGACTTTAGTAACCAGGACATCAATTTGCAGCCATCCCCTCTGAAAGTGAGAAGGAACACAATGTTACCTGAGCTGTCCTATTGGGGATTATCCTATTTGGGACTTAGAATATCAAGCAGGTTCCTTAAGAAGAGAATTGAGGCTGTGTAGCTTCTTTCTATGCCACACTTTATGAGGGCTGAAGGGACTTGTTTATTGAGAGCTCAAGACACTTCAGAACAGAAAGAGTGACAAATGTCCCTCCTGAGATAATACATGGCCACTGCATATCAACCTGTAGGAGGAAAAGGCTCTACCAAAAGATGAAATCACTAATGACTCATGAAAACTGTCCAAGGAATGGTAGACCTCATTGTCACCCAGGACCTGAGCAGCAGCTTGTCAGAGCATCTCTGTTGCTCATATATGAAGTTGAAGGGATTTAAATGACCTCTTAGTCTGTTACTTACCGTGTGGAAAAAAAGCAGTTGTGGCTTTGAGGATCTCAGTGTTGAGTTGAGCTCCCTTGTGACTCTGCCTCTTATCCTAACTGGGACTGCCACTCAGATTCAAATGGGAAGGCTGGGGGAAGTGATCAAGTTAAGTGTGATGGGGAGAGTTGAGAAGGGACAGGGTCATAGGTTCCCTGGGGCCCCATTCAGGAAACCTGGTAAGGACAGCCCTATCCAGAAGCCCCAGCATTTAGAGAAAGCATTCTAGACCTTCCTGCAGACCAGCACTCCAGGGGCCTCTCCAGAATTTTTGACTCTGCTTTCAATAAAAGCATGTTAACTGCACCTGCTTTCCCCTTCCACCCTCCATATGTGTGCTTTGGCATATGTTGTTATAATCCACTTCAAACGACAAACATTTGCCTCTTGGTGTCTGCAGAGGATTGGTTCCAGGAACCCCTTCCGATGCTTAAGTTTGCAGATGCTGATGTCTGCTACATAAAAGGGTATACACCACAGTATTTGCATATGACTTATGTACATCTTCATGTAGCCGTTCAATCATCACTAGATTACTTACCAGGCTTAATATAATGCAAATTCTTTATAAATATTGTTTAGGAAATAATGACAAAACAAAAAAGTCTATGCATAAATGTGTTTTTTTTTTCCCCCCTCAAACATTTTCAAGCCACCCTGGGTTGAATCTGAGGATGTGGAACCTGCTGATAGGGAGGGCAGACTGCATTGTATGTTAGTACCTTAAATAAAGGGATGAAAATGAGCGAATTTCCCCCTCTAGAGAAAAGGTTACAATCTCGTAGCATGAGACAAATTTTTGGAGAGATATAATAAAGACAAAAATCATATGATGCTGTGAGGCTTCCAAAAAGAAAGAAGTACTATCTCCAAGAAGGCTAATGCTTGTATATAAGAACTCAGTATGTGGTAAAAGAAGCATCATAATTTAATGAAGAAATGTGGGATTATCTACGGTCCCTTGATGGTGATATGAACACTATAAGAATTTTTGGAAAAAAAAATTGGCCTTTAGGCATGTAAAAAATAGATTAGAACTGGAAAAAAATCAAATTAAATATTTAAAATGAAAACAACATAAAAACTAGAAGATAAAAATAAAAAGTTATCTAAGTTCTTAAGTCATATGTTTTTAACTTCAAGAGGTAAGAACTTTTTAAGAATAAAAGCATTGGGAGGTATCTGGAAGGAAGCTGGTAAATTGCAGGTCTCGGTCCTTTAACATGGAAAAATCTCCATTAAAACCCAACCTAAATGAAAAGGTGTTTTCCAGCTGACTCAGAAAAATCTGCAGCAAATGGACTGGCAAAAGGTTAATACAGTAGACCTAATCTGTGGTTTCATGTTTCACAGTGTCTGTTACCCACAGAAAAACTGCAGCCTGAAGACATGAATATTTGTTTGGACTCTTTCAAGAGGGAGAGAAGGGTTGGGGGAAGGAGAGACCACACTCATACAACTTATATTATAGTCTTCTATAATTGTTCTATTTTATTAATATGCATTGTTAGTTTCTTACTGTGTCTAGTGTCGTGTTCAGTAATGTCTGGCTTTAGGCATGCCCTGGGGGTGTTCACGCATGTCCCCCTCAGATAAAGGGCATGTATCTTTATTCTTCTACACTGTGCATAGTCATTGGGCAGTTAAACCCTTTAAGGTTAAGAAAACCCCATTTACAGATAAGAAATCTGACAGAGCAGCAAAGGAATTCAACAAAAAGACGAGTTCATTGCAGAGTAGGAGTTGTACTCCTGGGGTTCCCTGTTAATGGGCTGCACCTTTCTGCATTTCCTACCTTTAATCATTACCAGTAGACCCACGTGGGATTCTTTCGGCTGGGACTAAGGGATGACTTGCCTTTTCAACAGCTTGGAGGATGAATGACCACAACCCAGGTGAAATTAGGTCTGAGATAAATTGTGAAGGAATTCTTAGAGAAGATTGGGGTTTTACAGAGGTGGTTATTTATCCCAAAGAAAGTAGATATCATTTATCATGGAGAACTGAAATAAAGAGTCCTAGGCAAAAATATTAAAAAAAAAATCTGTAAGCACCGATATTCTTTTATATGTAGGTATTTTGAAATACAGTGTTGAAAAAATAAATGCCTGATTAAAGTCAGAGTGATAAAGCAAGGGCTTTTCTCAAAATGTGTTAGTATTTAGTTTTGTTAATAAATAAGAAAATGGTTTTAGAAATCTTTTGATATTTTTGAGGAAAAATTATATAGAATGTAAACAGTTTGCACATATACATATATTTATATAAAACTTTAAATCTCCTTGTTTCTATTCTGTGGTTTCTTTTGAGACTGAGGCTGTTTGCTTTGCGACTCTCTGGGCTACATACATACACACACACTCAAGACATTGGACTTGTGATGCGCACATTCTTCTGGGAGAGAGATGACAGGGGCCAGGTGAGCTGTGATTCAGACTGAAAGGGGAATTTACATATGCTCCAAATACAGCTTTTAAAAGCAACATTTGAATCATATCATTTCATATTTTTACAGAGGAGTCACCTTTTTCAGGGAAATATCTATTTTTCCCAACCTATGAAGGACAAAATAATAAAATGAGACCCATGGGAAACGATTTCAGGACAGCTATTTAATTGATCTATTTGGAACTCATTCCATGTTGCTGCATGCTAATTGGAAGGCATTTTTAAGCAGAATCAGCTTGGAAGGCAATTGATTGAATGCAGTGTCACTGGCCTGCCCAAATGGGGAGGAATGTGGGCATGAGAGCGCTGGCTGTAACAAGCCCCACTCAGACAGCATGTATTTGGATGAACTCAGACCTCAGGGATGACACAGCCCTTGGCAGCCTTCCAGCAGTGACACACTACATCTTCATTGATTCCCCTCTCACGCTGCTCCTCACACCCTACACAGTGGGGCAGCACTCCGGTGGTAGCCCTCTGCCCTCCCTTACTCCCCTTTGGAAAGTGGCTCATCTCAACCTCAGTTTCCATTTCAAAAGGTTTCCTCTGGCGAGATGGGCTGGATAACCCGTAATTTAACATTCTAACTCCAGACAGCCTGCTATACACCACTCTTAACTTCATCTTGTTGGGCCACACATCTTTTTGGGGTGTGTGTGCAACTATTTTAAAAGGTACTTAATTTTATTAGCTAATTTGTGGGTACAAATATCCAGTTAAAAACAAGAAGCTGGGTGCAGTGGCGCATGCCTGTAATCCCAGAGGCTCAGGAGGCTGAGGCAGGGGAATTGCAAGTTCAAAGCCAACCTCAGCAAAAGTGAGGTGCTAAGCAACTCAGTGAGACCCTGTCTCTAAATAAAATACAAAATAGAGCTGGGGATGTGGCTCAGTGGTTGAGTGCCCCTGAGTTCAATCCTTGGTACCAAAAAACCAAAAACCAAAAAAACAAGAGAGATGCTCAGACCAGGCATCTGAGTAATAAGATCACCATGAAGGAGAAAAAGGAAAACAAACAAACAAACAAAAAGAGGAAGCTGATCAGTGAGGCCATGCTTTATGTGTCTTGCTTTCCTCCTTGAATGTGTACAACAAATGAGACCAATCCCTGAGCAGGATACTAATACGTTCTGTGTTAGATTTACGCAGTTTGGGAAGTGGTAGATGCTGTTCATCATCTATATCTATGAATGTAAAATGGATGCAACAAGATGATAATTTTGTCTCTCCAGAAATTTAACTGCTGAAATCAGTAGCACTGTGACCTCATATTAAGTAGGCAGGATGACATGCACACTTTTAACCCCACGTACACGCACATCCCCTATCTGGCTTTTTTAAAAAAAATATTGCTTGGTAATATTCAAAGCACAAGTATTTTAATAATGAATGTTTAATTAGTAAATTCAGAATCAGATGCTCTATTTAAAGTCATTTGATAAGTTCTGGACAAGAACTTTTTGTAGGTTGTTGCATCATTGAAATGAATGAATAGTGATAATGACCCTGTATATAATCAGAAATGTTACTTTTTTATTCCAATGAATGTTGCTTTTGAGTTTAAAACTGACTTTAAATTTTCAGTTATGAAGAGACTAGGGTTATATACACATCACAAAAAACAAGTTTATAATAAAAAAACAGATGATTGGTGAATTATTTTACCTATTTACCAAGACCCCATATTTAGATTATTTATTTTTATATGAATTCAATGTTTTGGGGTGAAGGAAGGTGGAATTATTACATTGTTAAACTACACATTTTTTCAACAACTGTTGTTTACCAAACACCTACTTTGCACACCATGCAAAGCCCTGGATTTACAATAAGTAGGACAGGATATTTCCTTTGGAGGACTTCCAAACTATTTGTGGCAAAAGGTGATAAAAAGTGATATAGGAAAACAAGCAAAGCAGAAGAGGAAGAGATCACAGACAGGAGAGTCTCCAGGAAGGCTTCTTGAAAGAGGCAGCATGTGCTGTGGCCTTAAGGGAAGAGTGTAATTTGTACCAGGGAGGACTGTGGTGGGGGCTTTTCAGGGGAATGAATAGCATGAACAGAGGCAGAGGTGGTAGAAACCACAGGTGGCTGCATTTGGTTGGAAAACATTCCAAGAGAAAAGGCATTGATGGAAGGACGAGTGAGGAGCCTGCTAACAGCATCTTGTCATCTCTTTTAGTTGCAAATAGGAGATGTTGTAGGCTTTCGGAAAAGAAAATGGATTGATCAGGTGTGTGCATTAGGATAATTGTGATGAGGAAGAACAGGGATGGGGGATGTGGTAAGGGAAGAATAACTTGATTTCCAATAGTTCAATCCTTTTGATGTTTGGATGGTGTTTTTGTCTATTTTGTGCTGCTCTAATAGAATACTTGAATCTGGGAAATGTATAAGAACAGAAATTTACAGGCTTACAGTTCTGGAGCCTGGGAAGTCCAAGACCAAGGACCTGCATTTTGCAAAGGGTTAATTGCTCTGTCACCCCCAGGGTGGAAGGCTGAAGGGAGAGACAGAGAAACAGACAAACAGATAGACAAAGGGGCTAAGTTTGTCCCTTATAAAAAGGCACCAAACCCATAAATGAGAATGGAACTCCATTGGCCTAATCAGCTTTTTTAAAAGATCACACTGCTTACTAGTGTTCTAATAGCAATGAAATTTCAACATGAATTTTGGAGGAGATGGTCTAGCCATAGCAGATTTAATTTTAGCTTATTAAACAGCACAGTGTGATGAAGAAATGCATTAAAAATTAAGAGGTCTGAGTTCCATCCGTAGCTTGGCTACTAATTCATTTTGTGTCAGGATGAGTCACTTCACATCACTGATCCTTAGTTTTCTCATCTGTTTAGGAGAAGGGGAAGGGTGTGGATTACTTGATTACAAAGGTGAATTGAATAATCCTAAATGATAAGCCATCATTTCTGCCTTTGTTATTTTCCTCTGGAAATTTCCAAACTGATCTGAATAGGATGTTTAGCAATTTCTGCCTCATTCTAAAACAAGCTGTCTCCATTGAGATGTCTACACAGCATTTACCTGTCAGACTTCCTCATATTCTGTTTGAAAATTTATCCTTTATATATTTGATCAAGGAAAAGCAAAAGGTGATAACTTGCAGCTACCATGTCTGTCTAAATTTTATAGTCAAAATGTTAGGGTTCATACACTCCTCTGTGCTGGTAAAGTGGCTCTTAAGGACAACTAATAGTTGATGCAAGTGGGAAGGTGAGAGAACTAGTCCAGGGTAGAAGAGGAGCATTAACAGTTCTTGCTTCCCTAACTTGCTTGGAAAACTCTCTCCCTGAGGTTGGATTTAATCATGGCTCTGCTGTTCAAAATTATGTGCATTTTCTAAAAGAAGCACTCACAGACACCTCGGACTGCTGTTTACAAATGAAGAAATATTAACAAGAGAAAATCATGTGGGGCAGGCACCCATGAATATATAATGGAAGTTGCTTCTGTTAAATACCCAATGCTTAGAAAGAAATGAGATTTCTGTCAATCAACTAAATGACTACATATTTGAAAATGTCAGCAGTAGATTCTGTATTTTCAGAAATTTTTGTGTTGATGTTTATGTATGGTTTTTACCTTTTGCTTGATTTTAATTTTATGTTTGTTTTATGCATAGCCCTTTTTTCATCAACCCACATTGGTCTACTAAGAAGAGCACTCCCTTTCAGGCTGGGGGAATTTGGCAAAAAGAACCATTAAATGCAGTAATTCTCATCTTGCTATACTCTACCATCTTCACCAAGAGCTTGTCAAAGCCAGTCTCTGGCCATGGTTTCTCAGTCAGATGTTTTCAATTTGTCTTCCAATATGATGTTGACTCAAACATTTGGCAGATTTATAATTCTCCATTCTCCCCTGCCACTCATTCTCAAGTTTTAGATTTTCTCATTTCTAGTTTGTAGCAGTATTTTACACTTTCCATAAATCTTCATGAAGTTTCTCACCCCAGTGCCATTCAAGTTGAGAATTACTTATCCTTTGAGGAACTGCGTGCTATATTTTATGATTCTGTGTTAATTAATGCTCAGCCTAGGGTAATGAGCAGGTATGATGCTACTGTTTTATCCCAGAAGGAGCTGAGCCTCATTATTCCCACTGGGGGACAGAGATGTGACAAGCAAGGTTTCCTTTTTAATCCCATGTCTGTCCTGAGAGCTCCAATTTTGTTGCCCAAAGACTGAGCAACAGCCACCTGAGCCTCCAGTTTTGTCCTCTTTCCATCCTGTGGCTGCTGGATTAGACAGACCCCATTTTTGCCTCTTTCTCTGTGAGGGAGGATATTTCCCAGCCTGGTCTCTTCATTCTTTGCAGGACTCCGTCTCTATACTTGTCAGCCACCAGGAAGCTCACCTGCTTTTAAGGTCCTCTAGCACTGACTACCTGGACACAGAATTTCATCAGATTCTGCCTTGTTTGTGCTTCATGGGTGTGGAATGTAGTGTTGACTGTTAAGCCATCAAACTCCCAAAATAAATGGCATGTCCATATTCTATTAGAGATAATCTGTTACGTATCTCAGCTTCTTTCACGTTACTAGGCACAGATAGATGCTCCCTTAAATATAGATTTTATATCTAAATATAGAGTAACAGAATAATGAAAAAGAATAGAACAAATCTCTCTAATCACATATACACTTCCCATCTGCCACCTCTGGAACTCTTCATAACACACACAAACTTGTGAAGAGGCTCTTGACTGTGTATGTGTGTGTTAGTCTCAGAGATATCTTTGGGTAAGTTACACGTTTAAGACAATTACTTTTCCATAATTATATAGCACATTATATTTAAGTTTAGGGGATACAGACCTTCCTTTAAAGGGGTAGCCTGTCAATCTTTACAGCATCTCCCAAAGAAAGAGCTTCCCTCTGGTTAGCCACCAGCTATTGTGTGACCTTGAGTATGTCACTATCTATGGACCTCTGTGTTCTCCTCTGAAAAAGGGAAAAGTAGACCCATTGATTCCAAATGTCCTTCCAAATCTGAGTCATTAGCATTAGATCATTTCTACAATTGTCTCCACCCTTCTTCAGAAACTTAGCAAAATACCCCTGACAACAGCATCCATCAAGTTCTACTCTAAAGTTCAAGGGCAGAGTGGAAGTGTTCCAGGCTGCCTCTGGCCTCTTTTACTCACCCTCTCATGCATTGCTTGGTTGATATCTGCTTTTCCAATGCTATCAACAAAAGCATCAATGCCAAGCAGCCTTTCCCCTACCTCTTCAGAGCCATGGTGGTATAGAGGGAGATAATGCAAGAGTGGCTTTTGCATTTTGAGTATAAAAATTGGACTAGCTAAAATCCTGAGCCACAGGAAACTTGGGTCTTCATAATTTTGCCTCTTTGGGGTTTGTTACTTCCCCTCAAGTTTAATGACCATCTTCAAGTGTCAAAGATATACTTGTTAAGCACAAAGATATATGAGAAACAAACTTACCTTTTAGAAACCTATATCATAGTTGGAGAGTGATACCAAGCAATGTGGGAATGTGGTGTAAGTGGAGGTCTAAACAGCATGCTCACCACTGGAGGACTGGCATCGTCCTTGATGGACTCCAGGAAGAATTGCAACATGAACTTTGAGAGTCAAGGACTGGTTGGTGAAACTGAGATTCAGATCCTTGAAAAGAGGGGATAGGAAGTGGTCACTTACATCAGAGAGTTATTAGGTGACTCAAAAACTCACACTGAAACATTTCTATCCAGAATCCATATCTAGAACCTACATAGTTTTTGGCAGACAAACATGATTTTGGTTGGGACTGGTCAGTGTCATACAAATGTAACTCATTTAACCCAGTCTAGGGAACTTGTACTAAGATCTTGGAGACATGGTTTTAGGAAGATTGAGAACACAGCCAGTCTTTGGGGGAACTCTTTAACCTGAATTATGATGCTAGTGAGGAAGTAGTCACATCCCACATCAGCCTTAATTGTATAGGAGGGGTACTCAAACAGAAGTCATTGATGCAGTTGGTTGTCACCAAGACAGGCAGGGAGCAGAAAGCAACATAAGAAGATTTAGTGAGTAACTTTCTGTGCTGTGACAGAAACTGAGTCCCGAGCAGTATCTCCTACGCTTCCTGCTTCAGTGAATAAGAGCTACCTTCCAACCCTCAGCTCTTGGATTTCTCTGTGTGAGTGCTTTCTCCATCCACCAGAGACTGGTTTTCCCATATGTTCAGTGAGCCAGAAATGCCAGGGAATTAATGCCCCCTTCACAAGAGCTTTTCAGGGGCACTGATGGAGTTAGTGTGTCAATACTGCACTTCCTCTGCCCCTCTGGTAGTGTCCTCCAAAACGTGTTTCATGGAATTTTCCTGAACTTCTCCATTAGGAGTAAATTCAATTGCCCACCATGGTAACTTACCTGGTAATAATTCTGTACTGGATGCCTTCTCTTCCCTGACTCATATCTTTAACACCAGTGTTTCCTGCAATCATCTTTTGAATAAACAACTTAAACCCTAATCCATATCTCAGCATCTCCTTCTGCAAGGAATGGGGAGAGGAACACAAGTCCAAACTTCAGCAAGACCTGTGAGATACCTGGAATCAGGCAGGTAAAACAAAGTTAGAGTCATTGGATGCTTGGTGACTCCATGGGTTGGAAACTCAGTGCTGTAGATGACTTCTGCTCCCACCAGAATTTTCACTTTCATCATTGCTTCCCCTCCCACAGGATGGCATGACAGAGGGAAATGAGGGTTTCAGGAAGTAGACACAGGTCCTTATAGAAGAGCAGAAGGAATGGGGTAGGAGAGAATGAAGCAGTTTGAATGACCTGGTGGACTGGGGAGGAAAAGTGAGACAGAGTCTCAGCCTAATGGCAATTATCTGAGAGTACATCCCTGTCACTGCTGTGACATTTTTCACCTCTGAGTCAAACCTGTTAACAAGGTGGGCAGTTTCTTGCACTTTGAACTTCTACCCAAGATGCTTTACCTCTCAGGCTTGGAGGCTTTTGGTTGTGGAAGTGAGTCCTCAGAGCTATGAACGACTATAGAGGCCCACAGGCACTTGGCCTTCCCAGCTCCTCTCCCAGCATTATCCACTGGGACTTTCAGTTCTGTTCTTAACTTGGATATTTCTTATATGAGTTATGCTATAAAAATAAACTGGTGGTCATAAAAATAAGAAGTGCCAGACTTTTAAAAATAGCAATAGTAAATTGCCAGATTTTTCTGCTTAAAATTCCCTTAAATTCAATTTAAAGAAAATTATTAGTAACCTTCAGTTCAATAGCTTCCACTCTGCCACATCCCCAAGTCTCCTCGATGGCTGTGGAGAACTTTCCTTTCTTCCCACTTACAGAACTTTGTTTTTCTTCCCAAAGCAGAAAACCCTAATAACAGTATTTTAGTAAGTTCCCAGATATGCTCTTAATTCTACATAACCTACTTTCTGCTCTGCAATCTGGTTTGTCATCCCAGTACAAAGACTGGGATCTGGCCTTCACTCTGGGGTGCTGCCTTGGAGGACTGGTCCTCATATTCAAGGCCAAGTTATTTCCTTCACTGACTGACTGCTGAGGATGCAGTTTTCCTGATCTTGCTAATTAGGATTGAATGTGATTCACAGACTAGCACTATGGGGGTGGGGACTGGAATCAGGGAGGGAGGCCAGTCAAAGCTGATATATCAACTCTGCTGCTTCAAAACAGAATAGCTTGATGTCAGTACAACATCCTGGAGCTGCAGCCTTCAACATGAGATGGTTAGCTGGTATTTCTCAAGCTGATCAACTGAAAATTGAACATCACTTTGTTGGAAGAAAAGAACAAAAGGGATGTTTTTGAGAATCATGAGAGCCCTTGAAAATCAGAACTATGGACTTAACCTAACTCTTCTGTCTGTGACACGTAGGGTCAGTTAATAACACATATGATCTCACCTTTTTTCCTCATTCTGTCCTGAGGGAGATCAAGAATAGTCTGACCAGGATATTTATAGGGGCATTGACAATGGTGCAGAACACCTAGGTTACTGACCATCACATGGCCACGCCAGTGATGACACCTTGAGGAAAAATATAAAAAAGGAAAATTTAAGAATTTTATGCTTCCACAATTTAGACTCTTGAGAATTATGTTTTTAGGCTCCTCCAGTTGGATCTTTTAGTTGTGAATAAGTTATTTTTTAGGGCAAATATAACCACTTAGATATTTTTATGGGATTTAAAATATTTTTATTGGAAATGCTGATCTAATATTTTAAATAATATGGTACTCCTGGATTGTGGTTATTAGTAATTGCTATGGTCTGAATGTTTGTGTCCCTCTAGAAATGCATAGGTTAAAATCCTAACTTTGGCTGGGTGAGGTGTCACACGCATATAATCACAGGGGCTTGGGAGGCTGAGATAGGAAGATCGCAAGTTCAAAGTAAGCCTCAGCAATGGTGAGACACTAAGCCACTCAGTGAGACCTAGTCTTTAAATAAAATGCATACACAAAAAAGGGCTGGGGATATGGCTCAGTGGTTGAGTGACCCTGAGTTAAATCCCCAGTACCCCCCAAAAAAAATCCTAACTTCCAAAGTGATAGTATCAGGAGATGGGGCCTTTGCCAGGTGATTAATTCATAAGGTTGTAGTCCTCATGAATGGGACTAGTTTTATTATAAAAGAGACCCCGAGAGACCCTAACCCTCCCACCAAGTGAGAACATAGTGAGAAGACCCATGTCTATGAGGATGTGGGTCCACTGCTTCTTCCTGATCTTGGTTTCCACCTTCAGAACTGTGAGAAATAAATTCCTGTTGTTGAAAAGCCACCCACTTGATGGTATTTTGTTAGACTAAGACACTAATTATAAATAAGTGAGAACATATTTGAATGATTATAAGTGTAGATGAACTTCACTGACCTGGAATTGTATATCAAGGACCTAGGGGATTAATTGTACCTTACCACTATATATTTTTCCCCAGCTGACAAAGTACATTGGTATGCATTTCATATACCAACACTTGATATTATCTCAATTATGTGAATGAAAATAGTGCGTCTAGATTGAGAAAGGCAACCTGCTGGTCACAGGTACAACTAGGTCTCTTTCCTTATCTCTGTCTCTTCTCTATCTGGTCACCCACTCTAGTGTCTGACATTGACAAGAAACTTCTTGCCTGACCAACCTGAGGATTCTTCACACTAGTAGGAACTACATTCCTTTCTAGGGCCAAATGAGTTCATATTTCAGTTGTTTATGTTGCTCTAGATCTCTAACATTTGGTCTACTTATTTCCAGACTGGCAAGACTTGTACAGAACTTGATAACTGTTAATAACACTGTTTCCCAGCTTTGTGCTACTTTCTAAAGTAATGAGAAAAAGAAAACATGTTAGGACAATAGTTATCAGACACCTGAGATCAGGCCTCAAACCGAGGTTTATCTTGACCAGCTGGTTTTCAGTCACAACTTGATCACACCTGCCAGTAATTTCCAACACATCATATTTTTCAAGGCTAAGAAAAACACATTTTTAAACTCAGTCCAATAGTCACAGAAATAGATTGATGGAACTATAGAAACATAATTAAACACTTGCAGAAGATGAGGTTAAAAATAGTCATTCATATTTTTCAGACCCTGCCTTAAAACTCACACTATTTAGGACATCCTTCTAGAAAAACAGGGTATATGCAGAACCTGTATAACCCTTTATTCTTGGCATGTTGCTGTTAATCCACCTAGAGTCCTTCTCCCTGGCTCATAACTGCTTTTAATTGTTGTAGAGTCATTTCACTCTCAGTAATCTGGAAGGCTAAGATCACGTCTTCAAACTCCCTTCCATCTCTTCTCACCCCAGGAAGAAAAAAATGTTGAAAAGGAATAAACGCAGGATCTGCAGTTAGGAGATGTGGATCAGTGTTTTTATTTGACCAGCCACTAGAGGAGGAAATGTGGGCTCATTATATAGCTTTTCTAAGCCTCAGGAGACTTATCCTTAAAATAAAGGTAATAACATTTGCCTAAAGCCTAGTTGGGAAGATTAATTGATTCAGCATAGGTGAAACACTCAGTTGTAGTGCCCAGAATCCAGATCTTTTGTAAGGGTTCCATGCTTGTTGCAAGGCTTTGTTCACCCCATTTGTGCCCCTGGACTTGGGTATTTGCAGACATGGTTCCAAGATCACTGTTTCTTGCCTCTTTACCTACGAAAAGTTGCCTTGAACAACCTCCGAATTAGAGCCATCTCCCCTCTGCAATTCAGTGGCTTTGTACGTGGGTCACCTATCCACTGGGTTCTGAAGGTATTTGGTTTTCTTCAGAAGATGTGATCATGCCAGTGAAGTGAGAAGCAGCCACTGCTTCCCAAATGGCAGCCCACACTGGACTCTATCTTTTAATTACTAGATTGCAGGTGTAATTGCTCAGTAATTGCTTGAACACATGTAGTGACAAGGTGTGCTTACAAGTCATTGGCCGTGCAATAAATGCCCCACTAATTCACATTCCTCCCAAGCAACATTGGCTAGGGTTTTGAAGATCCAAATGCCAGCAGCCTTGATAGCAAGCTAAAAGTGTCTGGCACGTTTATCTCCAGTGTCTCCTTGGAATACGTTTCTTCATGTGTCCTTTCTGAAGGGCATTCTAATCATAGACTGAAGTCATTTTTTTCCTCTGCTTTTGAAACCCCAAATAAGCTTTACTTCAACAAATATGCAAAATAGTCCAATAACATACTAAAGTTTATTCTTTCATTTCTCAGTACTGCATTAATTAGAACAGACTCAAGCAAAAGAGACAGCATTGAGCAGGAAATGTCTGCTTGTCTCTGTGATGTTGGCATGAGTATATATTTGATGGAGACTTAGTTGTGATGTATCATCAGGGTCAGGCATGAGGAAATCATTGAGTAAAGACTAGTCATATTGAAACACATTGGAATTTTTCATGTCTTATGCAGTTAGGTGTGACTGTTAGAATGATTTCTTTTGATAGTGAATCATTTTTGGACAATGAATGTCATTGACTTTTGGAGCATCTGACTGTGGGTTGCAATCGAAAATTAACAGCATATGGCTCTTGTGATCAAGCTAAAGTTTTGGGGAAACTAAACACAAAATGTAGTGAAAAGTTGCTAGAACTGTTTGAAGTCTGGTCTCTGCCATTTGCAACTTGCATGGCAGTTTACTTCAGTTAGTTAGGTCCTGGCTTATCCATCTAGGAGATGATGGGTTTGGAAGAATTGGTGGTTTCCAGAGAACAAAACCCATGAAACTGAGGATTCTGTTGGACAAAGTTCCTGGCCTTCCCAATCAGGCCAGCTCTGCCTTCATCTTTTTGCCATATTGGGTTTCTAGGTTTAATTATTACTTTTTAAAAATAGAATCTCTGCTGATTTTTGTTGTAATACCATTGGACTAGATGATCACACTGTCACTATGGGTTTTTCTGACCTTCTTTAGAGCTAAATTTGCACTCCAGAATATGCAAGTTTGTGAGGCTCTTCATCTCCTCCCTATATTTGCCCCAAGGGATTGTAAATTCCTCCTGGCTTGAGTGCTGCTCCATTGAGATCAGCTTGGCCATATTGCATGGTCCAGTGTCAGGATCCTTGAAGCTTAAAGCTTAGCTTTCTTGTTCCACCTTTCATTCCTATGTGTTATGAGCAGAATCAGGGAAGAGTCCCCAGGGAGATGACCAAGTAACCCTAGAGTGAGCAGCAACCAGGTACTCTAAGAACCAAAGAGGCCAGAGGATTCATGGCCGTCCCCTCTGTCACAAAATAGTAGCAATCACTCAAGTACCATCAGTCTCTGAAGATTACCACTTCCCAGGAGGGGAGGCAGAGAGAGGTATCTGAAAGCCAAGCATTAATTAGTTAATCACTAATGAGACTGTTTAAGTAATCAGCCCCAATTAGGTTTGAAATTTATAGGTTCCAAGTAATTCCCCCACTCCAGCCAGTCAGTGAGCTCTCAAGATAGAAACTATAATCAATCTAGACAAAATAAAGGATTGAGTCTCATACATGTGCACACTTGAGTTATATTATGAGCTAAATTTGTGATCTCACTGTACTTAGAAACTATTACAACATTTTTTTTTTCTTTTGCCAAAGACCATCCTCTGGGGTTTGAAGGACTCTATTCAGTTGCTCACTTCTTTCCTTCTTGTGTGCTTTCACCTCCATATCACCTCTATTTCACCTCTATATCTATATTTGCTTTTTCCCAGTCTGAGCACAAGAGTGATTTTCACATCTTATTTTTTTTTCTTCTAAACCCCTGAGGAGTCACTTTACCCTAAAAGGTCCGTTTGCATGGATGTTGTTGTGTGTGCCTTACGCATATGTATTGGTTATGTGAGGGATTTGCTCACCCTGGCCTGTGAGCAAGACAGCTCAGTTTTCTCCTCTAAGCAAACAGCATGGACTAGACTGAACATGAAGGGTCATTCTCCTCCTGTGGGGACTGGATGTCCTGCCAAGAGCTGAAGAGAGCTCCCCACGCACAGGTATCCCCACCATTCCGCAGTTGGCTCCCTGCTCCCTGTCCCCCTCCCAAGAACATGTCCACACTTAACGTTGGTGCCAGCAAGGGCTTCATTCTTCGACACAGTGATCCTCATAGGTTAATGCGATTGTAAACATTGAGTCACCGCCAGAGAGTTTAAATACTGAGGAAACAGCCAGTGGTGAAAAGATGACCTCACAGACCGTGGCTGCCAAATGGAGACATCAGACATCATTGCTGGTGGGCAACACAGCCAAGAGACAAAGGGCAGAAGAAGCTTTTAAAGAACAGTCTCAGGTTGGGCATGGTGGCCCAGGCCTGTAATCCCAGCTAGTCAGAGGAATGAGGTAGGAGGATCACAAGTTCAAGGCCAACCTGGGCAGCACAAAAAGACCCCATCTCAGAAGAGATGAATAACTAAATAATAAAGAAAGAATGGCCTCTCTGAGAATGAGCTGTGTGCCCCAAAGATCAGGCTGTAGGTAGTGAGCATGATGAAAACCACCTAGGGACCAGATCTTGACTCCAGGCTGGACAGCTGAAAGGGAGAATTGAATTCTATCCCAGCCAGAGATTCTCTGAGTGCTAGTAATGGGAGAGAAGTTGCGTTTACCAAATTATGCACTAACAGTGAAGGGGGACAGTGTGCTAGCTATTGTACAATGTTATCAGGTTTTCTTTTGTTTACTTGAGGTATCCTAAAGAGTTGCTCTTAAAAAGTCAAAAGAAGATCAGTTGCTTGTTGATGCTGCCCATGGTTAAAATAAAGGAAAGTAAAAGATGTCAACATGGAATTTGCACACTGACAGAGGAAGATAAGTGGTGAGGTCTCTATTTCAGTCCGTACAGTCTACACAGCAATTACATGACACAGTAGACACTCAATCTGTGTTTTAATGGGTACAGGGAAATGGGCAGGAAGGTGAGACAAAGAATGCAAAGGGATTCTTGCCTTCAGGGTGTTCAGAATCTTGTTTCAGAGAAGCAATGAACTCAGAAACAACCAAATAACATGGAGTGGTTCTCATTTTCATAAATGCTGAGAAATCCAAGAAGTCCTTAAGGAAGTTGTCAAAAAATAGAAGCTGGGTTTCAAAGACTGGCTGTGTGTCTGTTTGAATGTGTGCATGTACATGGGTATGCATGTATGTATGTTTGTATATACCTGTGTAATATGTATGGTACGAAGGTGTAAAACTTCCATGTTGCCATGGTTAGCTACTTGGGACCCCTGGACACTGGCTTTGATCATACTGGATGCAGTCTAGCACAGGTGGAATAAAGTATAATAAACCAAATGTCATAAACAAAGTACAATCAAAGCAGTTTCTCAAGTAAGCAGTTTTGTTTCCCAAAGCAAGGTTTTGAAAGCTGAAATATCACCTCTCCTCCATGACCTGTAATCTGTAATTGTTTTTCATTATTATATTTACCTGTCTATGAGATTTTTTTCTGTGTGTGTGTGTGTGTGTGTGTGTGTGCGCGCGCGTATGTGCTGGAGATTGAATTGGGACCTCGTGCCTGCTAAACACATACCCTACCACCAAGTTACACTCCCAAATCTTACCTGGTTCATGATGAAGGGAAGATTTCCACATTTGCATCATATTTAACATTCATTAACATATCTTAGCTCTATTCAGCATTCATAATCAAGAAAAGAACAAAGAATGGAAAAAGTATATGCATCTTCTGGTTGGGAGGATCTCTCTTTCTCCTCCTCCTTTCTGAGCCCCAAACCCTCCCTCTCCTGCTTCACTTCAAGGAGTTACCATGAAATTAAAAAGAAATTGGAACTGCCTTTCTTTCCTCATTGGCTGCCTTTTCTCTCCGTGTCCTTGATTTCCCTGAATCTCAGGTCCCAGGACACTCCTAACTGCACAAACGAGAGATTCTGGGGTGCCCTTTATCTCAGGATCTGTGTAGTTTTCAGATCTCTGTGTGAAAAAAGAATAGAAACCCACGGTTTTTGAGGGACGCGTGTGTGTTCATGTAGGAACAATTGAGCTGGCAGATTAGCGTGGGCCTAAGGAAAGGTACGCACAGTCAATAAGCTCAAAGGTTCTTTCCAAAGCTCTGAAGAGCACGTTTATTACAACCTGAGTCCAAAACAAGTTATCTGAAAGTTTCTGGATGCTCTTCTTCTGGTTATCTGTTCACAGGTTTGGGTCTTCACCACTCCAGAAGCTGATCATTTGGAGGTGAAATGGGGCACTTATAATAGATCTGATGATAGGACACTGGTCAGTCTCTGTCAGAGGTTCCCACTGGGGCTAATGAAAATCAGCTCACACTGCTGGACCAGTTTCCTGGGTAATCATTGGGAATGGAGACTTGAGGTCATAAAAAACAACAGCAGCAATCAACTCCCTTTATCGAGTGTTTAAACTATGTCAGTCATTGTGCTGGTGCTTTACCTGTGTTATAGCATAGACGACCCTATTCTTTCTATTTAATGTGTGGCAAAATGAAATTGAGGGAGGTTAAATAGCTTAAAATGATATAGACTAGTTATCTTTCTTCAATATAAACTTTAATAATACGTATGTGTTTTGTGTGTGTATATATAGACATAATTTGTATGTAATATATAGCATATAATTAGAATAAGATGATGCATATTATTACAGAAAATGATTGCATATATGTATTTATTATATGTGTATATACATACACATACTACAGTTTTTTCCAGTTCACGAAGTTTTCCTTGGGAATGGTATCTTATCCAATCCTTGGAGGAGCACAGGGCACTAAGGGAGTATGCAAGATTAAATAACTCTTAAGAAGACCAAGTGAGACTTGAAAATTATTCTTGTCAAATACTGACATTAAGGCAAAACGTCAAATTATTTGGTTATGTGGGAAGAAAGAGACAGCTTTGGAGTCACACCTGTACCTCTTGTATTCAAATCTCGTCTCAAAAATGAAAGAACATGAAAGTCGTCCATGGTTTGACCATTCCAGTTGAAGAGAAATCTTCTGGAGCTGAGCAGTGGATGAAGTGGGTGTGCCTGGGGTCGATCCACAGTTAGCAACACAGAACCTCATCAGAACTAAAACTAAGTAAATTCATCAAGACTAGATATTTTAAATGACATACAAATTGTTTTAAAGCTACAAAATGAAGGAAGATTTCCAAATTATTTTCATAATACGCAGTATAGCATACTAAACCTGATAATGTAGCAAAAGTAAGTTATAGATTAACATGACATTGGCATAGAAATTTTAAATAAGATTTTAGACTCCAAAAGTCTAAAAAATGTGCCAAGTACAAGTGGGATTTGTGCTAAGAATTCAAAGAATATTAAATATTAGAAATTATACAAATGTAATTCACCATATTAGTAAGTCCAAGGGGAGAGACCACATGATTATTTCCAGAGATGTGAAAAAAAAACTTGTGACAAATTTCAATATCCCTTTCAAATTCTTGAGAAAATATGAATGTATTGATATTTCTTTGAAAAGATAATATAAGATATATATAGAAATAGCATCTTAATAAATGAACAGTTCTAGGCCATTCCTACATAGAGCAGTTAACAAAGCAGGATGCCCAACATCCCCACTCCCAATTCATGTCCTTCTGAAGATCCTGGCAAATGTCACAGGACTATAGAAAACAAAGGCAAATGAATATTAAAATAAGAAAAAAACAATCTCTAGTTGTGGAAAACAACAGTAAAAGTAGAAAACCTTAGAGAATTAATGATAAAATAACTGAAATAATAAAATAATTCAAGAAGACAGCAAAATATAAAGTTAACATGAAAACAATGGCATTCACATACTCAACTCCTAGAACATACAATGAATGAAAAATCTCCACTTAAAATTTAAAAAGGATAAAATAAAATATTTGGTAATAAAACTTTATCTCATTAAAAATGTGCTCACACAAAATCTTACATGCTCATAGTATCTTCATTTCTAATAGCCAAAAGTTGGATACAACTCAAATACCCTTTAACTTGTTTTATGGGTAAATAAGTGCATTCAGATAATGGAATACTATTTAGCAATAACAAGGAGTGGATATGTGTTTGATACAAAAACATACTTGAATCTCAAAAGCTAAACTAAAAAACTACTTTCTGTTTAATTATATCACATGATATTCTACCAAGACAAACCATAGGAAGACCAGTGGTTCTCAAATGCCAAGGTAGAAAGTGGTGATTAACTGAGAAAACTTCGGGGGATAAATGAACAGTTTCATACTTGATTTTGGAAGCAGTTATATAGCTCTACAGTTGCCCATACTCATGAAACAGTACACCCTAAATGATTGATCTTTATTATGTGTAAGTTAGACCTCACAACTACAGCTCTATATGAGAGCAGCTTGTTTCCCAGAATTTTCCAGACAATCGACAAAGAGCATCCCCAAGGGAAGTTGAAGCAGAAATGGAGCGTCTTTATACAAAACAGTCCAATAGAGTGTGAAGATGTAAAGTGGATGCTTTTAAGCAGAAATCTCAGTGTTACCGGGTCATTTCTTCTGGAATTAGAGATTCTGAATGTCGGGGTATTTTTTGTAAAGCCCAGGGTAGATGTAAAGTAACAGGAACATTGGGAGCAGTTCACAGCCACCTCCCTCAGGGCACCAAATCACCCACTTCACACATCTTCTCCTCTTCCTAATTCATCCCTCATCCAAAACATTTTCTTCGCACATGGATGGGTTTGGTGAAGGATGAAATGGGCGGGATCAGGGACTAGAGAAGGATGTGTGTGTGCATGGAAATCTCCCCATCTCAAATCCAGGATTATTTCTTGTCCTTAGAGAACTGAGCAATTCTAGTTTTTCAATAAAAAAAATTATTTCTTAAACAATTTACTCTAGTTTTAATCCCATCCCAAATGAAGAAGAAAATAGAAGAAATTGCCTTCTCTGCACAATTTGCACCCACCTATTGATAGAGTAACCACTGTTGACAACTGAGAGTTGGTAAAATATTTTCTTTGGTAACACACTCACATCTTTGGGTCAGTTTTCTTTATTCCCAATTTTTTAACTTTCTCTTTCTCACTTTTCCCTGGACCCTCATCTGGGAAAGAGGGAATTGTTTGTGGAACCCCAAAAGAGTACACTAGCATGACTTGCAGGAACCCCTTTCTTTTTTTATCTAAAGTTCACAATAAAAATAAATTAAGGCCTGAAACTAAGACTTGCTTGTAAAGTCTTCTAAAAATCAATGCCTCATTTATTTTATGGATGGTTTTACTTTTTATACTCCTTTGTCTTTTTCCTCCTTATAGTTAATGCTTGCATATGTCTGTATATCTGGTACTATCACTTCTATTATTGACCAGCATCTTTTAGAAATTGGCGGTCTTGTTATTGGTGATATGATCGTTATTGGTATTATCCATTAATAGTGGAGAACCAGGACTCAAACTTTATTTCTCTGCAACTCTTAAATAATGTTATGAATAAAAACACCACTGTAAGAGAAAGGGGGGAAAGGACTAGGTAAGTCTAAAAAATATAGCAAGCAAATATATCCAGATTGTACAACAAAACCAGGAATCGTGCTGTTAAGGTTTTGCAGTTTGCAAAGTACACTGCAGCCCTGGACCTTCATCCCAGTGGTCAATTAGCCTTGAATTGCCTTGTCAGGGAGAAGGAGCAAGGGATTTCCTAGACTTTTATTCACTCCTAATCTTGGTGAGCATTAAGTTCCACCTCAAAAATATTTTGTTCTCCATGAAATTAGTTTTGAAATATTTCCCAAATATTTTTTATTTTCTTGTGCACACAAACAGGTAACCAAATCCCACAGCTAATCCCAAATCTTTATTAACTGATGTGTTGATAACCCTAGTAAGTTAGCAGACAAGAAGAGAGATATGAACCCAGGCAACTTAAGATGTAGGAGAAATCAGGAACAAGTTTTATAATGAACATAATGCCTTCTCCAGTTTTGAACCTATCTGTTAAAATCTGAGTTTTCACTCCCATGAATATAAGGTTTAACTTACAGAATTTGCAGTAAATCAGTGCTTGAATTCCAACTCTACTGCAACATGGGTAGCTTTAGACAAATTGTTACACACTCACAAAGCCTTACTTTTCTCAATTTCAAGGTGGTTTTGTAATATTTATTTCATAGGGTGACTGAGAGAATTAAACACATGACAAATATTAAATAAATAATTTTAAAATAAAAGTATGAATCTAAAATGTTTAGCATACTATTACATGTGAAATCGCTTTGTTTTATTTTCATAGGAATGTGTGCCTGGGTAACTTTTTTTTAACTTTCTGGCTTCTGTCATGCAAATGGAAAGATTGAACCCAGAAATTTTTTTCTTTTCTTTTTTAAGGTCTTAAAATTTGTTCTAATTAGTTATACATGACAGTAGAATGCCTTTGATACATCATATATAATGAATTATAACTTCTCATTCTTTTGATTGTACATGATGTAGAATCTCACTGGTCATACAGTTACATGTGTACATAGGGTAATAATGTTTCATTCATTCTACTATCCTTCCCAGCCCCACACCCCCTCCCCTCCCTTCAATCCCCTCTACCTAATCTAAAGTAACTCTATTCTCCCCTAGGCCTCCCCCCACTCCCATCATTGTGAATTAGCATCCATGTATCAGAGAAAACATTTGGTCTTTGGTTTTGGGGGATTGGCTTATTTGGCTTAGCATGATATTCTCCAACTCCATCCCTTTACCAGCTAATGCCATAATTTAATTCTTCTTTAAGGCTGAGTAATCTTCCATTGTATATATATAGCACGTTTTCTTTATCCATTCATCTGTTGAAGGGCACCTAGGTTGGTTCCATAATTTAGCTATTGTGAATTGAGCTGCTACAAACATTGATGTGAGCCCAGAGATTCTGAAAGGAAATATATTCTATTTTTGCTCTAATTCCCCTCTTCTAACACCACAACCCCACCCTCTTCACTCCTCCTCAGGAAGACCAACAAGGTGACTGAATGGGCAGTGTGGCCAGAACTGCCAGGTGGCCTTGACGCCAGGCATAGCACGCTTGCAGGGAGCAAGCTTTCCTTTACCATCATGTCACAGTCACTGACCACACCCTCTTTGGGGGCATGGTAGACTCTGTACAGTCTGCAGCTCTTAACCAGCAACCCTGAAACCTGCTGCTTCCCATAGGTCTAGTTCAGGGACTTTCCAGTTCCCTTTCCTTCCTCCCTTCAATCTCTTGAGGTCTGGAGAAGTCTTGAGTTGACTTGCCTCAACACTGGTGAGAGCAGAAGGTGGAAATGACCAGGAAAGAGGGAGATCTCAACAAGAAAGGCATGCTATCTGCCTCAGGCCAGAACATGACTGATTTGCTAGAGATATTCCCTCCAACTTTTTGACATTAGTTTAAAGCTGTTGGAATATTAACTGCGGATTTAGGTATCATCATACCATTCATTGTTACACATAAACATTTATGCAGATAAAACAATTTTCTTCTAAATCAGGTCCTAGAAAAATCGGGGGAATATGGGTTCCCAGCCTACAAGCAATGAAAGATGTGTCAAAGAGAGTAAGGGGCTGGGCGTGGTGGCGCATGCCTATAATCCAAGTGACTTGGGAGGCTGAGTCAGGAGGATCACAAGTTCAAAGCCAGCCTCAGCAACTTAGCGAGGCCCTAAGCAACTCAGTGAGACCCTGTCTCTAAATAAAATACAAAATAGAGCTGGGGATGTGGCTCAGTGGCCGAGTGTCCCTGAGTTCGATTCCTGATTCCAAAAAAAAAAAAAAAAAAAAAAAAAAACCAAAAAGAAGATAGTAAGGGAAATAAAGGCTGCAGAGGTTAAGAGATGCCAGATGACAGGAGGATTTCAGTATCTGAGTGAGGAGATTTGACTTGCAGCTGCCTTCATGGAATATGTAACTAAACCAGCAGCAGAAAGAAGCATGCTGACAGAGGTTTGTGGACCACGGTCCCCTCTACACTGTTAATGCATTCTTGCAAAGGCAAACATCAGTGGGACCTCTAGAGGCAAAGCTGTTTTAAGTAGGAGAACTTAATTCACCGTATAAATGATTTCATGAAAAGAGAAGGGAGACTAGTAGAGGAGAGGAAGGGAATGGGTGGTGGAGGGAAGGAAAGGGGAATATATGCATATATGCATGTATGAATATGTAACAACAAATACCACAATTATATATACCAATAACAACAAAACATCTCTACTCAAAACAAAAATCCTTACCAAAATGAAAGAATACTACTGAATCAAATATGCCAGCTCGTTAGGTTCTGATTTGTGAGTGGATGCATGCAGGGTCCTGTGATATTGAGTAAATTTTTCAGGAACCATAAAAAATGAGCTTTGGGGTTGTTGGTTGACCACCAGAATCAATCAATCAATCCACATGGTCTCAGCACTGTGCCCTGGGTGCTTACTAATGGTTTTTCAAACATGCCAGACACCTGCTCGCCTTAGGGCCTTGGCTCTCACCTTTCTTTGTCCTGAAATGCTTGGGCTCCACATACCCACTCATTTACATCCTCTCCTCTGGAGTAACTTATTTTAAATTGAAACTACCCTCTGATCTGTAACCAGATCCTTCTTGCTCTGATCCATGTTTTCCTCCTTCCAAAGCACTTTCCATGCTCTAATTTACCATATTCCTTATTATTTATTATGCATATTTTACCAGGGTCTTTGGTTTATTTGCCAATACAGCCTTAGCATCTGGATCAGGGCTTAATACACAGTATAGGTGCCCAATAAATATTTATCCAATAAAGGAATCAACAAATGGCTTCTAGAGTTTCTGCCATTGAAATAATCAAGCAAAATCATTATAATGTTCCATTTTCTAGCTCAGTATTTCAGTGCCACAAAGATAATACTTCATCAATTAGCACATTCATGACTTGTTCCTGCTTATAATTTAAGGACTCAGAGTCCAGTCCCAGTCTTCAATGTCATGACCTTGGGCCTCAGTTTCCTCATCACAATAATAACCACCTTACAGTTTTTATGAAGAATGAAGTAATATGTATGAAAATGTTTGTACACAGTAAAATGGGATACAGGTACATTTTCCTATTTAAAAACACATAGATTTTTGAGCTGCAGTCTTTACCATACAGAAAATTTTCGGGTTCGGCTTGCTCATTCTTTGTTGGTCTAGTTCTCATTGGCAATCTCTCACTTCATTGAAGATCTACTGGTGGCAAAGACCCTGTCAGGCAGCTGCATATATTTTCTCCTCACTTAGCAATTTTATCATCATTATCCCACTTTAAGGTGAACAAGAAAAGGCTCAGGATTGTTCAAAACCAATTGGGTGGTGAAGTGAATGGCAGAACTGAGATTCAAGTTATTGTCTGCCTGACATGACTGCCCATGTCCATGTCCTATTGCCTAATGGCCACCTGGACTCATCCTCTCTGTCCCTAGCCACATATCCATCCATCTCTCCTGCCCACTTTCCTGCCTCATGCTCACACATGCACACATGTGCAAATAGGCACCAGCTCCTTTGACTCAAAGATCCCTGGCCCGGAGGAACATGAGATATGCTAAATCACCAGCTCACATTGACATCACCGTCCAGCTTCAGCGTAAGTTCACCTTGGTTCTTTTCTACTCTAATCCTCCCGAAGGGCCATCAGAGGAACATCTAAATTTTGAGTTATGCTCTGTCACATTATATGGGGTAAATGTGTCATAATGGTATTTGAGGCAGTCATACATATCTCTGTCCCAAGTGAATGTGAAGTAATATCATGTATCCTGCAAGTTGTCAGCCTTGACCGGAGTTTTAATAACTAACGCAACTTCCCTGGAGAGTGATCTGAAGCCAGAGAGGCCATGGGGAAACAGTGGTGGCGCAGTCAATCTAATGGATTTTTTTCCTATCATCAAGCCTGTAAGTCACATCGTGCTGACCAAGTCATGGTCCTGCTCAGGTCCCAGTCAACAAGGACCTATGATACACAGTGATCTCCCATGGCACTTGCCTGAGATGAGAGAAATCATTTGTTTGATTCTTAAATGCCTCCTTTCCCTTTCTTTCCCCAGGTTTTGGAAATAGAGCTAGGGTTTGGATGTTGACCAACTCTCAAAGGTCCGTAATATAAAGGCTTGGTCCCCAGAGTGGTAGCATTGGAAAGTGCTGTGGACCGTTAAGAGGTAGAGCCATTGGGGGCATGTTCCCTAAGGGGATTGTCATATCTCTCTCTTTCCTCTCTCTCTTCCTCCTCTTTATATCTTTTTTCCTTCTCTCCTCTTTCTTCTTTCTCTCCTCCTCCTCTCTCTAATCCCACCCCAAAACCCATCCTCCAGTTTGAGATGTGATCATTTGTTCCTACACAAGCTCCTGCTCTGATATACCTCCACCTGCTACATGCTACTCTCACCAGAGGCCAGTCAGTGGGACCCACCTGATCCTGAACTTTGAATCTCCAAAACTGTCAGCTAAATAAAACTTTACTCTTTATAAGTTAGCCTCCTTGGGTATTTTGTTTTAGTAAAACAAACTTACTAATACAGATAGCCCAACTCATAGAAGGAACCATATAGGGAGAGAGGACCTGTTCTAAACTTTGAATCACGCTCAGTTTGACAAATGAAAACTCTCCTAACTTGTGCTCTGTTGGTTCTTTAGGACAATGGGCACCCCCTGGATAGAAGCTGCATGTTCATCTCCCACAGAAATCACCCCATGTTAATTAGAGATTCTGTATAAGGCAAGGTCATATGAGTCGAGGAACCTTGACTAAGGATCCTACAGAGAAAGGAAGGAGAAGAGAGTAATATGTACCATGGTCTTGTCATTAGCCTGTGAGTTGGTATCCCATGGCCTGAGGAACCATCCTGGTTGGCACCAGGCATATGGTATACTCAGCCCAAATTACTGTCTGTTTGGGATGAGTCATTGAGAATACAGACAGGATATGGCCATGAACTTAGTTCTTTCAGTTCTGGGCCTGTGACTGCATATCTGAGTCGAAGCCTCTGCACGTGACTCATGAGGATCCTCATGGGGTTGTTGAATGCAGGGCTGGGAAGGCTTCTTAATGGATACAGGTTTCTTCCTCACCACTGAGTTGAATCCCCCAAATGCCCCGCCTGGAAAAATCACAATTCTCTTCAGTGGACAAGAAAATAAAATGAAAGGGGATAATTCCTGATACCAAAGCAAAGTACACAAGGTAGATTTGGCAGGTCCAATTGAAAGGACTCTTCCATCCTCTGAAAGGATTAACTTTCTCTCAATGTCATAGTCTTTAGTAGTATCAGGGGTTCATATGTATCTGCCATTATAACTGGAAGGCACACAGGAAATGCCTGTCCTATCTGTCACCCAGGGCTAGGATGGTCTTCCTCCTACTCAACAACTTGCTCTCTGGGTTCCCAGTCCCTTTGGCCTCAGCTCAGCTCCTGTTTCATCTGGATCCCCCTCAGTGTGGCTGTCAATCCCAATCTTTCAGCCCCTGCCCTGCCTTTTGACTCCACCCCATTCTAACCTTGCTGGTAGTTGAATTCAGAACAAGTCACCTCAAAATATGGCATCTTAGTATTTGAGAAAACAGTAGAAACAGGAAGATCATTCTGAACCTTCTCCTCCCCTTCTTCACTGAACCAGGCTATAAAACCTAAGTGGAATTCTCCAACCTTTTCCTGAAGTTATTAGACCTTCCTTTCAAGGTGTGCCCTTCCCATTCCTGGAGGAAAGGGATATCTTGCCTGGAAGATACAGAGACACAGACAGGGATCAAAACAAACAGGTCTTGCTAAGTTCCTGTAGTTTACACTCTTGTCCTCCAACTATATTTCTCCATTACTGTCCATTCTTTGTCAAGCCTAAGCCTAAAAACACACAGGATTGCCTGGTTCTTTGGATCTGTCTTTCCAAAGGCTCATATGTCACCTAAAAATTGCATTAAATACACTTGTATGCTTTTATCTCATTGTCCTGTTCTGTTTGTTATTGTTGTTATAGAGTCTTTACCCATGAAACTAAAAAAAAAACCAAAAACAAAAAAAAACAAAAACTTAAAATAAAACAATTCTTTTCTCCCCTGCATTGATGTGCCACATCTAGGTCCTGACTCCAGTGCACCAGGACTACGAACTCCCTCTGCTGCCCACCTGGAGCACACACATACTGAGTCCCCCAATGGAAAGTAAGGTTGAGACTCACCCTCTGGCTATGGTATTTTCTTCACGTATCAATCTCATCTTTTCCTGATGAATTGCTACTGCCATCCATGTAACAGCATTTACATGTACTAAGTGCCTGCTATTAGACAGGCTTCAATGTCATCTCCTCTGTGGAGTTTTCTATCACTTCCCTGCAGAGTCACTTCCTCCTCTGTCTTTGCAGGACACTTTGTTCACATCTCCTAGCACATCTCTTACATATGTTGCAGTCGTATGTCATTCTCCATTCCTATCCTGTACACAGCTGATATTCCTGCTTGAAGGGACAACCAGTCTTATTCAGCTTTTTACCAGCAGTGCCTGGCTCTCTATAAGTGTCTGTTGATAAAAAAAATTAGTGAATAATGAGTGGAAACAGAGAAAGAGAAACTTCAGAGCCCAGGGAGGCAGCATGGTTTTGTGGGGAAGGGCACAGGCTTGGACGTCAGGCTGCCTTGGTTTCAATCCTGGCTTTAAGCTGTTCCAGCAGTATGAACCTAAGCAAGTGATTTAACTTTTCTGTGCCTCAGTTTCCACACTTGAAAGATGATTTTAATAATAGTACCTGCCTCAAAGTGACCCTGTGGTTATTAAATAACATAACCAACAGGCAACTAGTTATAATAATGCCTGGCATAAAGTAAGTGCTCAATAAACATACATTGTGTTTGTTTTATCTTCTTCCTCTGTCGATCTGATTCTTTCTTGATGGAATACTTGTACTCTTGGAATGACAATTGGATAAATTTAGTGGAGGACAGAGGTACATTTGGATTCTACTTTCAGGAAAAAACAAAAAGTCAGAAAACAAAAAGAAAGAAGTTGTATCTCCTAACTCCTGCTTCTTCCTTTGCCTCATGTGGAATCTGGTGCTACAAGAAGGATGCTGGAATGTAGTTAAATGTAACTGTGTGTAACAAAGAAAAGATAGTTGGAAGGGTTGGGGATATAGTTCAGTTGGTAGAGTGCTTGTCTTGCAAGCCCAGGGTCCTGGGTTCAATCCCCAGGAGAGCAAAAAAAAAAAAAAAAAAAAAAAAAAGAAAAAGAAAAAAAATTCATAAAACATAAGGAAAAATATGCATCTTTTTATTTAAGAGACAGGTGGATTTGGGACAGGTTCTACTCTATCAACTATTAAGATACCCATGAGATAAATAGTGTTTTTAGGGAGCTGGCAGCAATTCCTAGTCCAGAGACATACAATTTTGGGGACTGTTTAAGCAATATTTACCCTGCCCCTCCAAAAAGTCTTGAAAACATATGGACAGAACTTTCTCTAAGGACTCCTTTGACACTCACTCATCAGTGGTCTTACAGCAATCACTGGCCCTTCAGCTCTCTGCTCAAAATCACAACTCTGACAGTAGCCAGCCACTGAAGGCTTTTAGAAAGAGTCAAATGAGGGTTGGGGGAAGTGCCCATAAACATGGGGCCACTTGTAGCAGATCATAGAGATGAGAGGAAAAGTCACAGCTCACAAAATGCTGCCTGCATCTACCTACATGCCAGGTTGGGGTTTGGAGAACACCACCAAGCAAAAGGAGGTGGGTGGGAAAAATACCAGAGAAGGAAATGGACCGTTCAGGTAGGATGAGGGGAACTCAGAGAGTTCTAGGGACCAAAATCTAGACTTGCTCAGGTCCCTGCAACTGCCTAATCCTCTTTGCCCGAATCACTGGTTTTCCCTGGATTTCTCATATTGGATTTTCAGTCTCTGCCTCTTCTGTTTCCCTTTACCTTCTCTCTCACTTTCTTAGAAGTTGAGCCTGGCCTTGACTGACTGTAGGCAGGGCCAGCATTTTGTGCTCAAGGTTGGCTGTGGTTGAGGCAGGTGTGGGAGGTCCCCTCTTTGTCCCTGTGGACCCTCTTGCTATCCCTCTCCACCTTGCCTAGTGCTCAGGGCTTGGGGTGTGAGCGCTAAGCAACAGGCTTCCTTACCTCTGGCTCACAATTCAGCAAATGGGCTGCCATGACAGATCAGCAGTCAGAAACAGAGTGTGAGTAGGGTATTTATTCCCCTTAGGCCACCACGAGCTGGCAACTTCCTTCCAGCTGGAGAATCCTAAGCACATCCTGTCTGTTGGCCCTTTCTACATAGCCCCTCTGCTAAGGTTCTTATAACCACTAGCTCCCTGTGCCCTGTCAGATCAGAGCATGGCACTTGAGGGTTCCCCTCACTATGGCTACCTCTTTGAAAATGGTCTCTTTATTAACCTCTCCTCAAATTGCCCTAACTTGAGGGTGTCAGTCTCCTGCAGAGATGCTGGCTCCACAGATCAACAGAGAGCTTGTTTAAAATTCAGATTCCTGAGTAGTGATGGCAGAAATAATGAATGAATAGCAAGTCTAGAGGGTCATCATCTATGTTTTTAACAAGCACCTAATTTCGATGCTGGTGGTTCAGAGAGATGACTTTGAAAACAACTTGACCATGATCTTGCTATCACACTGGACGTAATCCAAATTTAGTCAAATAGTAAGATAATGCATCCCCCATAGTTCCCATTGCTTAGTTGTGTTTTCTGAGGAGTCCAAAATTTTGTGTGAGATCACTATGAGCTAAGTTATGAAAGGCAGAGTTTCTGAATAAAGTCCTGGAGTCTGTGGGAGGATTCTGGTATCTGGTAACCTGAAAAATAGAATTGCACGGTATCGGAGTACAGCGTGACATAGAACTTCATTGATTTATGCTGGCCCAGTTTACCTATAGTTGAAGGATCTTGAACTTTATTTGTATTGATTACAACATCACTGGCAAGAATGGGAGATGGAAGAGATGGCAGATGCCCAGACCTGAAATTAAAGAATGAGGTCCATGAAGTCAGATCTGCATACCACTAGTCTGCCCAACAGTTGCTAAAAGCAGTTCTCAGCCAAGAAGAAAACCCAGGCAACTAATGAACTGGTATCAGGGAAGCAGGAAGGAGAACTAGCCAGGCAATACAGAAAATCCAAATCTACTTGGATTGCGATATTGTGTGGACTTACCATTTCAGAAGCCTGTCCTGTTTTGGAGCCTTTAGATGCATTCTTGGAAAGTGACTATTTCGGATAGTTAGGATAATGTTTTTTTAGGCAACAGGGCAGATGTCAGAGGCATCTGAAGAAGAGAAATGCCTCTTTTGGGAGCTGTAACCTCCCATTGCTTGTCTGATGCATTTCTTGGAATGGTTACTCAGAAGGTAGAAGTGGTCTGCTCTTGCTTTCTCTCACAAGAATATGCTGCAGAAATCTGCCCCCATCACTAGAACTTGAAAGAAATGTCTTCCAGCAAGAATGTGCTCATGTACACCCCCTGGAAAGTAATCTAATTTAATTCATTTGCTCTTGCCAAATGATGCAGAAATGATTCCCCAAGTAAACTAACTCATGATGACATAAATGAAATACACAATGTCCTGGCACTGTTCCCCACTATAGCACATCTAGGTGTTGATGTGGCTTTAATTCCATGTCTCTCTGGAAAAGTAGAGTGCAATGGAAAAAAGATATGCTATAACATCAAAATATCGAGTTCGAATTTTGACTCTGTCATGCATTTTAAGAAAGTTTTTTTTTAATTGATTCTGATTCTTTGTTTCTTCATTAACAAAACTGAATAAGGTCAGGAATCTCATAAAAGGCTATAATCATTAGTCATACTAATATATCTCATAACAGCAGAGCAACTATGATATAGGGCCAGATTCTTGGCAAATGAGACGAGTCATTCTTGCTATGCTTCTAGAAGGGCTAGTGAGCTCCACATTGCCTCTTTTCTTCCTGTTTGTCAAGGCCCCAGGTTAGAGACACTGCAGCCAAAGTGACAATTTTGTTTCCAGGAAAATGCCAAGTCTAAATGGAAAGCTCACCTGTCTGGTTTGATGTTCAGAAACCTAGACACTTCATTCTAAAATATCTAGGTTCTAGGGTAATTTAATCTCTGCACAGGAAATAATCTTAACAAGGACTGCCACATCTCTCTGACTCCAGTTTCCCGGACACTAAAGACTTCTTTTTTCCCCAAGGGGAGCAGCTCAGAAGTTATAGACCAAATCTATTAAAACTCTGTGGTCCTCTTTTAGCATGTCCCTTATCTCAGGTAGAGTCAGGTAGTCTGTGACAAGAAGCAATTCCTTTGCATGAACTACCTTCTTTTTCTCTTCTTTTCTTTTCTTTTCTTTTTTCTTTCTTTTCTTTTCTTTCTTTCTTTCATTCTTTGCTTTCTCTTCTTTCTTTCTTTCTTTCTTTCTTTCTTTCTTTCTTTCTTTCTTTCTTTCTTTCTTTTTGTTATGAAGTTTTCAAGTTACTTTCAATCTGTTTACTTGGGTGCTAGTACCACATCTTGCTCTTAGAATTACCTGTAGTGTCTTCCTCTTTACATATTTCTTGAATACGTTTGAAAATATCCTGAAATTATTGGACTCATTCCTTCCAATCTGTCATTTTATCACTGACCTGCCCTAAACCACTATCTGGACCTAATCAACACTCATGATTTTCAATTATTTTCCTCCTGACTATACTAGCAAAACATCCATGCCCCATTTTTAACAGTAGCGTCCATCCATCATAATAGACATATTATTAAGTTCTCGCTCCATATGAATGCTCTCTTAGAGCTGGAGATGCTTGGACAATTAAATGATATCTGGTTTATTGAAGAAACATTAAATCATGAGACTGGGGATTAAGTACTTGATCTTGGTGATTATATCTGTCCCTAATTAACAAATGACCCTACAGAAAGTAGAATCAGTCCAACCCAATCCAAGCCACTGGAAATACACCTCTGTGTCTACCAGGCCTCTCTTTGAGCCTTGCCCCAGTCTGGCCTCTCAAAGCACCAGACGAACATGGATTTGTCTCAGAAGAACCCCTTCTCTCTAACACAAGGGTAGTAACAGCCTGAGCAGAAGCTTCACTTTGCATTCCCAAGAAGCCCTCAGCATAAACCTAGTCCCTCTACCGAGACAAAAGGTGCTTTGCAAAGGATTCTTTCAAACATCACATAGTGTCCCCTTCCTTATACAGCAATTTTTAATTTTGTGTAGTTTTTTGTTGTAGTTAAAGGAAAATGCAATTGCACAGTTGTTTTCATGCTTCTTGCAAGAGGCTATTATATTTAAGAGAAAATGTGAACTCTGGGCAGTACTGTCCACCAGTTTCTAATGAGTGCATTACACAAAAGGAAAGCTAAGACTGGACCCTGACCATTTTATCATGCAGGTGAATCAAGGGCAGGAGGTGGGAGAGAAGTCAGGTCTAGGAGCATCACCAGAAACCTGATTTGTCTTTCCATGGGATTGTTATATTTTACTCGAGCAGAGGTAAACAGCACCACACAGAAGAAACCTGGAGACACAGTGCCTGAGAGATTCTCTGCCCCTTCTGTAATTATACGTTTATTTTCAATTCACTTCATAGGCTTCTCCTAAACCAATCATGGTCACTTGAGTGTCTTCTCCTCCTTCTGCGGTGTTTTACATCACTGCTGCTTTATGTTACATAGTCAAGTTCCTTTGAGTCTCTTTATGTTGTGGTAAATTGCTTACTTTTAGGATCTCAAAGATTATTGCTGCATTGTTCGCTCCTTAGATATAGTCAGGGCATCCAAAGGAGCTGTTTACAATATTAGAACTTAAATTTTGCCAGCTTTTCCTTCTGATACCTCAACAGAGTTGGTATTAATAAGGCAGTGATTCCTGCCTCAGGAAGGCAATTGTATTCTCAATGACAGCAAAGTTGAGACAAAGTAGATCTAACAAGAAGCCAAGGTGTGTAGTGACATCTCACATAGTCATAAGTGACAGGAAGCAAGGAGAAGGCTGGAAGGACCATCCAGGGCAGCAATGAACTGAGTTTCTTGACAGAACCCTGCCATCCTTGTGAATGCTGAGCAGATCATTGCAGTTAGTGATGATGAAGAAGGCAAAAAGAAATGATGAGCTATTAATTCTTCATTCTCTTCCTGCTCTTAAAACCTCCACTGGCACCATCAATGGAAACTTTGTGGAAGGAGGAAGAAGGGACAACTCAGGGAATAGGGAGGGATGGTAGAAATTGGTTAGGTGGAACTAACTCCCATGCAGATGACCTGAGAAACACCAAACTTTTAGGAAGGAAAGTGAATAGAAGGGTACACTCATACATTTCTGGTGGGACTGCAAGTTGGTGCAGCCACTCTAGAAAGCAGTGTGGAGACTCCTTAAAAACTTGGAATGGATCCACCATTTGATCTAGCTATCCCATTTCTTGGCCTATACCCAAAGGACTTAAAATCTGATTACTACAATGATACAGCCACATCAATGTTCATAGCTGCTCAATTCACAATAACTAGACTGTGGAACCAACCTAGATGCCCTTCAATAGATGAATGGATAAAGAAACTGTGGTATATATACACAATGGAATATTACTCAGCCATAAAGAAGAATAAAATTACGGCATTTGCAGGTAAATGGATGATGTTGGAGACTGTTATGCTAAGTGAGATTAGCCAATCCCCCAAATCCAAAGGCCAAATGATCTCTCTGATAAGTGAATGATGATGCATAATGCGGGGTGGAAGGGAGGCAAGAATGGAGGAAGGATAGATAGCATAGAGGGAAGGGAGGGGTGGGGTCAGGGTTGGGGGGGTAAGAACAATAACTGAATGAGACAGACATCATGGCCCTGTGTACATGTATGAATGCACAGATGGTGTGACCTTACTTTGTGTACAACCAGACAAACAATAGCTGTACTCCATTTGTGTACAATGAATCAAAATCAAATAAAGTAAAAAAAAAAAAAAGAAAGTGAATAGAATAGTAAGGACTATTTGTGGAGCACTTGCTGTGTGCTGAGCACCACGCTGGATTCCTTACCTATATTATTTCACTAGGCATTCACCTATTGGGGCCAGGCCCCAAGTGGCTATAACTAAGTTCCCTGCTGAGGCTTCTGGGAGCTATGTTATGCTTTTAGCATGAAGCCAAGGCCATGATCGGCTCTCTTATGGTGAGTGTGCAGTCAAGGTCATGAACACCCTGATTCAGTGTGTGTACTCAAGGTCATAAACATTTACTTGTGCGCATGAACCCACTTATGTAACCTGTTGGCAGAGTGACTTCTTTTTTGGTCTACATATAAAAAGGGCCTATGGAAATGGCTTGAGAAGCTGGCTAGGGGCTATTGCCACCTCCAAATAAAGGATGACCAATATTCTAACCATGCCTCACATCTTTTTGAAACTTCCAGAGCCCTGAACTTTGCTTCCCTGGCCTGAGCCTCACTCTTTGTCCACATCACTACAACCCTATAAGATAGACATGGTTATGATCTCTTGGGGCAAATGGATTGCATATGGAAGGATGATAGTGCAAGTAGAAAGCGATATTACATGTAGGATGATGTTCCATGTAGATTGGTAGATTGATATCATGTTTGTGGATTGCATACAGCTGGGATCAAACAGGGTCATTTGCCAAGATAGCAACTCTCACTGAAAACCGGTCTTTCCCTGGGCTCTTTCTTCAAACCAGAATCCTTGCTGAGAAAGTAACTTTACCTTTCTGGGAAGAGGAGTTGGAAACAAAAGAAGCTGGATGCTTAGAACACAGAGAGGTTAGAATGCTTAGAATGAGATTTGGAATTGAGATTAAGTGCATGGTCCTCTAGGAAGCAACAGGGCTCACCTTATGAGGGAAAAGAGGAAGCAATCATCTATGTGCCACAGTCACTCGGGTGCAGAGCGGGACACTTCAGTCCTGCAGTCACCTTCCCTGTTTGCTAATAATCCCTCAACATAGCAAAGGCTGGCATAAATTATCTGTAAAGTGTATCTGCCTATGGATGTATTTATAAGACCCCTTCTTAAGAATAGGTTTTGTTAATTTGGAAAGAAGAGAGATCCTGGGGATATCAGATGTCTTGGGAGACAAGGAGCAAATACCCCAGGGAGGATAAAATATATGGGAAAGATAGAAAGGGACATCTAAAGAGGAGAACTATGTGGTTTTCCCCAAATGCCCAGGCAGCCCTGGGAGTAAAGGGATGGGGCAAACAGGCACCATGAACCTGTATACAGATATAGACTTGACCTTGAACATGTACACATTCTATGGGCTTCTGGATGTGCCCACATTTATGCCACAGCAAACACACGTACTCTCATTTATATCGCTCATGCCTTCACTGAGTTTCTGTAGCAGCAAAGCCACAGATGATTCTTCCAATTAGTGAAATTTAGGGGGAAATGTAGGTGTGTTTGGTTTTTCAGCTTTGCCCTCCTTGATGCACAGCATGGAAAGATATAAAATGTGTGAGAGCACAAATATTTGAACATCCTCATCCACAGAAGCTTCTCACCCTTTGCAGAATCAGAGTCCTCTTCCACCTACCACCAATCTCCTTCAGCAGTTAGTTGCTGTTTTTAACGTGGTATTGGGGACTAACGCATGCTAGCCAGGGCCTCATGCATGCTAGGCGGGTGCTCTACCACTGAGCTACACCCTCAACCCCAGCAGTTAATCCTCTTAATCATAGTAAATCTTTTTCAGCCTCATGTGAACCTCAACAACCAAACAGTATTCTCACCAACCTTTACCTGTTAACCAGTGACTCTAGTCCTAATATTGCTTTTATCTTCATAACTACAGTGTCTGGCATTGTGAAAAAATTTTAAAAATGTTTGTCAAACATTGAGTTATTTTACTATGTATAACAATATACATCAAAACATTCAGTGAGGAGTCTTAGCTTTGTATCAAATATTGGGTTAGTGTTAGTAGGGTACAAAAGAGGGGAAAAAGTAGATAGTTTCTGTTCTCTAGGAGCTTACAAAGCATATGTTCATAAGACAGATAAGTAGCATAGGTTAAATACTAAAATTAGTCATCTGTATATTATCTGTTTCTCATTCCTAACTGTGCATTAACATTACCTGTGAAACTTCATGAAACCACAGATGCCTGTAACTCATCCACAGAGATTCTGATTAGGTCGGTCTGATCAAGGTCTATATTTTATAAATAGTCCCCAGGTGATTCCCATGAGTACCCAGGATATGAATCACTGTAACAAGTGATTAAAAGATACCAGTGAGAACTACAGTAAGGAGAAAAATCTTATGGCACAATTGATACTTGCTTTGAACATTGAGTCATGGAGAGGATTGGGATGGGCCAGTGATAGAGCACAGAATTCTGGCTCTGAAGGGGCAGTAGAGACATCGTGAATAAAGGAAGATGGAAATTGAGGATGGGGAGAGATTGGAGAGATGCTGGTTAAAAGATACAAAGTTTCACTTAAATAGGAAAAACCACTTCAACAAATCAATTGTACATTATGGTGACTATAGTTAATAATATATTGTGCACTTGAAAATCACTAAGAGTATATTTTAAGTGTTTTCATCACAAAAATAAGGATGTAAGGTAGTAGATATGTTAATTAGCCATTACACAATGTAGACATATTTTAAAATATTATGTGTACCATAAATGCATACAAGTTGTATTTGCCAAATTAAAAACACTGAAAATGCCAAAGTTTTTAGAAATAGTTTAAATAGTTGGAAATTGATACATATTTACTGAGTGACAATCAGATGTTAGGGGAAAGGGGCAGAGGTACGTGTGTAAACAAAGATGGTGGCTCTATCTGACTAGAACTATCTAGTTAATGGATGGAAGAAGATACAAACTTTGTGACCAAGGAAGGGTCACAGGAAAAGTATGCATTGGCCATCAGCCCAGGAAGTAGTGCCTCAGTCTGTGCCCACAACCTCCTGCAGGTGGCCACCAAAATTGATCTTCAAGAAAGAGGGAGGTAGGCAAAAAATGCGTATGTTCTCAGTCCAAGATTCCATTACTAAGACTCTTATAAAAGGTGTCTGGGTTTGGGGCATTAGACTGGTTACTGTAACCAGTAACTGGAACTGTTACTCCTTGTAGCTTCACCAAGGGTTGAGGGTATTTATTTGGCTTTCTTTAACTACAAGATAGCATTTTCTTCCTCAGTGGCAGTGTCTCTTGCCTTTGTGTTTCCTTTCAAGGGAGTTATAAAGATGATGGGTGGGGATGGGATCCAGGGTCATCAGAAGTAAAGAAGGGATTCAAAAAGATAAACTACAAATATCTTCAATAAAAAAAATACTCCAAGTGAAAAGTAGGAAGGTGTTTTTTATTCCTATCCATTAAAGTACAAAAGATAATTTTTAAAAATAGGTAATTGTTGGTGCTACCCAAATGATCAGGCGAGAGATTGTTGATTACATACACCAAACTTAGTATGCTCACATAAGATGCACATTGAGGTCAGTTTCATTACATGAAACATCAGGGGAGGGGGACAAATTAGATTAGGAAAAAAAGCAACTTACCAAAGCAACTCCAGATGAACTGATATTTTATGGATTTCTTCCATCAGTAGCTTATCTATTTCTCAACTGAGGGCCGGGAGACAACCCAATAAATAAACCTTTTAATTAAAAAAAGAACTTAAATAAAAAGGTAAGATCCCAAGGTTCTAAGTTGGTGAGAAGAACACTTGGGTCCTGTCTGCCTAACAATGAGCTATTATTAGAATGGTAGGAAACAGCAAGTAAGGGCTATAGATTCTGCCCAGAGGCAGAGCAGACCAAAGAAACAAGAGTCTCCCAGGAAAGCAAGATGATTCCAGCTTAACTCATACAACAAAGCTCTTCCAAGAATGAGACCAGAAACCCTAACTGCATCTTGGAGTGAGCTGGAGGCTGTCCCATTGCAGTGATACCAGCTGCTGCCTTGGGTGCCATGCCAGAGCGACTGTCTGCAGGCTTTGATGATCTGTGCTCACACGTCTGTTCAGGCCAAGTTGCAATCTAAATTAAGACAATCGTCTGGGTCCCCAGGTCAGATCTGGCATTCCCCAGGCCCTCGTGGTGAGTACATACTGCAGAGGCTTCAGCCTGTCTCACACCCTCCCTTGGCAGATCTGAGATATCTACAGCCAGATTCAATGATTCTGTTAGTTAGGAGTTCAGGGATGCCAAGATGGTGGACATAAGATAAGAAGGATGCCCCTAAAGGACAAGACAGGGAAGTGAATCATCATGTCCCTGTTTATGTTGCCATGCCATGACAACTCCTGCCACTGAGGACTTATCACCATGACAACTCCCACCACAGGTTTGATATTTTAAAATGACCAATGGAGGTAAAGGTGTCAGTATTCTAATTAGGTTCTTTGAAAGTAACCAGTAGGGAAAAATCGGACTAATTCTAATCAGGTACCATGAAGTGGCCAATGGGAACAAATGGGGTAAGGTCTTCAATTCAGTCTGTATAGGAAAGAGAATGCTTCACAATTTGTCATGTAAGACACTAAGTTCCAGAGACTGGGGCTTCTTTCTCGCTCTGTCCACGCCTCTCTACCTTACGGAATGCTACTCTCACCTTCACCTTCAATAGATCTGTACTTTTCCTGTTATTTGTGTGTGTGTCTTGTTCAATTCTTTGTTCGGGACAATCAGGACCTGGACACTGACTGGACACCCTGACTGGACACCCTGACCATAACAATTCCTCCCACCCATTCTCATTCCCTAGACCAGAGTGGGCTTGAGATAGAAAATACTGAAACTAGTTCAATACATCCTCACTGTGGTCCTCCACAGTAGGGGCACCTCACTATTGAGCCCCTCTCTAGATTAGGTTGAACCAGTTGACCACTGGCTCCTCATCTGTTACTTGAGTCACCTGCACTCCTTGGTTAGCCCTAGTACTCCTCCATGGGCTTCCTCCCTTTCTGCTGAGTTGTAACTCTCTTAGTATTTGTACTTTCTGCCCCTGGTTCCCATCCTGCCCCTTGTCCTGTTCTTGTTGGTTCTCTCTCTTCTTTTGGAAGTAGGGTCAGGAGAGGATCTGCTATAAATCTTAGCCCAGTGCTGGTCTTGGTTTCCTGTGGACAAACTTGCCAGAGGTTGACAGCTTTCTCTGACTTCCAAGAAGTGCCTCCTCCCAATTCCCAAGAGGCCCTGTTTACCTTTTTGGCATAATTTACTCTCCTACTTGGAGCACTTGGTGCCAACTATTTAGCTGAATGAGTGTATGGAAGGCTAAATTTGCACCTGTACCTTCCCCAGTCTCTCGTGAGCTGGCCTGCCCCACCCCGTTGGGCATGGTTAATACCAAGTCTCAGTCCCTTTCCTGCCTGCCCTGTCTTGCTGCCAACAAACCTCACACCTCTGATAAATCCTGGCACAGAGGAGTCTGTATGGGATAGGGCCAATCTCAGAATTTCTTGTGAAATGTGGGTGAGAGGAACTGGGAAGTGGGGCTCCGATTCCAATACACACCTTGCTTTTCCTTGTGGATTTGATGATTTAAAAAAAATAAATAAGTAAACATCTTGCAAAATGAGAACAACCAAATCAGTTGCATTTGACTTTCTGTAACTGATAGACTAGAAAATGTAGAAGGGCTTCTAGCCTCCTACTTATAATTAAGACATGTAATTCTTCCCTGCAAGACTGACTTTACCTCCTCCCAGATCAAGAAGGTAGAGGAGGTTAAGCCTTTCTGCACTGGAGTGGTCCCACGATTGGGCTGACCCACAGCAACTGAGAACACAGATGTCATTATTCTGGGACATAGGCTGGTCCAAGAGAAATCATGGAGCATGCATGAGCAGTGACCTTGAAATTTTTAACCTTGCCCAATAGATACATGTCCATGATTGTTAAGTTTTCATCAATGTGTCCAATCACATAAGTCATTCCTTCTATGGGGTAGGAAAAGGATGGAAGTGAAATATGGCCTGGAAATCCTCACCCCAGCCCTCCTGCACATGATGGAGGTTTGCTGTGGAGGAGATGATATAGACATGCCAAATGTCATATAAACAACAGAAACTGTCATACCCCCTATGAACTGTTGACCTTATCTCTTCCTCAAAGAGTCATGTTTTGAAGAGTATAGTCACAAAAATCCTTATGATGAAGACTGGGGTGAACAGGCTACCTCTGCAGGCCACATCACTTGCACGCTCTAGCCTATACAAATCAATGCTGCCCGATGGGTCACTAGGCACTGGGCAGTCAGGGGACTCCTGACAGCAACTGACTCATCTGAGTGACATAATGACAAGCAGGCACAGAAAATCAAGGTCAACAAAAGCCTGACAAGCTCATGCTTTACTCTGCTCTCAAGTCTTTTTCTGCATGCAAATTCTTTCTAGCATTTAGGTAGAACCAAGGCTCTTAAGAGGACAGAGATCATATGATGGGCCAAAGATTTTTTTGCTTTTGTTTTTGTTTGTTTGTTTGTTTGTTTGTTTGTTAGGAAAATATGATATCAATGCTCTGAGGTTCAGAAGAAACATTGTGGGTAATGGGTGACCCCCGCATTGAGCAATGGAAAAGCTGGGAAAAGACCAAGGTCTTGGTTACCCTTTCCTTGCATCTGCCCACCAGAGAATATGAAAAAGAATCAGTTTCAGCAAAGGTCAATTTCCCATACATTTGCATAGTCCCGCCTCACCTTCTGGAAGCAAGCAGCCAGACTGGTTGAGTTTGCAGGGCTGGAGCACAGCAAGTAGGGTGCACAGTCTCAAAGGCAATTTCCTTTAGGGTCACTGTTTTGATTCTTGGTAAAATGGAAATTAATTAAAAATTATCTAGGTGTAAGGAAGTTTGACTTCATTTATACCCTTCCAGAAGTTACCTACTATGATCAGCCTAAGCTTGCCTGGACTCTCTCATTACAACAGCAAGGGCAATCAGTTGTAGCTTTACGCCATGGAGTGTTTCTGTTTTCCATCTCCTTCACATGGTCTAATCTGTGAACTGTATCCCTATCATGAATGCTTTCTCTCCTTCAGTGATTCTCAAAGTGTGGCCGCTGGCCCAGCAGCATCGGTACTATCAGGAAGCTTGCTAAGAATGTAAATTCTCAGGCCCATGCAGGGCCTACTGAATCAGACACTGTGGGGGTTAAGTTCAACAATCTGTGTTAACAATCCCTCCAGGGAAATTCTTATGCTTCCTAACTTTGAAAACCAATGTTCTAAGGCAACTGATCTTCTCCTTTAACTCCTACTACTAATAAGCTGAACCAAAGGCCCAGTCATGATCCAATTCTATTAAACATTAAATCAGTGCACAATTAATAGTTAGGTCATTTTGGAGCCCACTTTGGTCATTAGAAATTCATTGCTAAAACCAAGTTCTCTGAAAACTTGTCATAACACTCACAGCTGTATTTTATCATCTTTTTTGTACTCTGGATTCTATAATTTGGTGTCTTTGGCATGGTTTACTTTGTTAAATAGCTCTCTACTGCTTTTCTATAATGAGAGCCACTGAGAGAGGCATCAAATGCTTTGTTGACGATCTATTCTATTCACACTATGAAAACCCTGTTGTCCACCAAAACTGGCATGGTGTCAAAGACAGTCATCAGGTTTTTCTGAAAGGTCTCTTTGTTTCCCTTATGTGCCACCCAGAGCTCACCTATTTATACCCTATGAGCTCAGTTCCATTAGTTTTGGATGCATTGTCTCACAAGTGAAATTAGATGAATGAAAGGTTGTTCCCTTTAGGATCCATCTTCAATGGATTATCTCCCATGTCAGTGACCACCAGTAACTTTAATGTGTCTTCAGGCAAGAGATACCAGTAAAAACCAGGCAGGTAGTGGAAAACTGCCTAGTCCCATGAATTTGACTATTGTCCTATTTATAACTGTGTGTTTCTGATTTAGCTTAACTTAGAATTTCACTTCTTCTCCAGATGGGAAATAGCTATTAGAGCCCTTTTGCATTAACTTCTTTTTGCACTCTACTTCCCAATATCATCTGCCTCTGTCTCCGCATTTCAGGCAAAAGTTGGCATAATTATAGGTGCTCCTGTCATTGACCACACTCACCTCACCATTCCATTTTAGCAAAATCCCATTACTCTAGCTTAGTATTTCTCAAATTTTGGTGTTTATCTGATGACCTAGAGGGCTTGTTACAATGCAGATTGATGGGCTCCACCTATAGTTTTTCCAATTCAGGAGATCTGGGGTGGAGTCAAGAATTTACATTTCAAACACATTTAAAGGTCAACCTGATACTGCTGGTCCATGGACCACACTTTGAGAACCATTGATGTAGGCTAGCTAATGGCAAAATCTGGTTTCTATTTTTGCGGTCCTGAAGCCTTTCTATTTTCAATGAAGTGTTTTATTTATCCCCGTTTCATTCCTGGCTGTTACCGTACTATATCTCTTGCAAGTTGCCAGGCGACTGTGATCAATTGCTTGGGCAAGCTAAGTAATACAAACCATACCATCTTCCCATAACTTTTATTTGGTACAGTGACTGACCTGACTTCAGGAAACCAATTTACTTTGTTGCCAAAATAAAAATCCTTGGAGAATGTTAAAATCACACGTTATCCTTTAGAAACTTAGTACATTTTGTGGTATTTACTGATAGACACCTAGACACATGTAATAGGATTATAGATCAGCCTCATTTAAGATAAAGTTTGCTGGGGGAGATCAGAATTGCTCCCGGTGGGACTTAAATTAGGTACAAAGCAATTAACTTTAAGCAACCAAAAAATTGGCTCTATAAAAATTCCATTTCAAATTAGCTCTTAACTACGAGCTCATTACCAGGTAACTTCACTACATAAGAGAAAAACAAGTCTCTGGAGATAGAAAACTCAAACTCAATTTTGAGACACTACCTCAAATATGGAAACTGAGGAAGCCTTAAACTTGACCTCTTACAAGGGTCAGCTATTTCTGTAGACTTTCTGACTTTTTCAATTCACTCCCACACTCAGAAAAATAAACCTTTTCATTCCTGCTGGTGGTTCAGTTGTGCAACATTAAATACATTCAATTTCATTCCCTATTATCTCTGAATGTGAGAGTTTTAGATAACTTTCCTCGAAAGTCAATACGCCAGCTCAGTAGATCTTTATGTTTGGAAAGTGTGCTTCTTTGCCTGGCATATGGAAAGAATTTGATAAATGCTTATCAATCAGAACATTGACAGATCATGGATTAATTGTTGAACTAATAAAGTAATGAAAGCTATTAATTTTATATGTGATTATAAAATTAATGCAATTTCTTTAAGACTTGGAAACAGAAAAATGTAAATAAAATATTCATAATCTTATAACCTACATCTCACTCATATTAACTTTTGAAACAGTCTTCCCTTCATATGTGCCTATGTTTGTGTATGTGCAATTATATTTTATAACCGTATCATTTAGAAGATATTAAATTCGGGCTGGGGATATAGCTCAGTTGGTAGAGTGCTTGCCTTGCAAGCACAAGGCCCTGGGTTCAATCCCCAGCATTGCAAAAAAAGAAAAGAAAAGAAAAAAGATGATAAATTCAAGAAGTGATATCAGCAAGATTTCACTTCCTGCAGAGTTGGCTATTTCTCGTCCTCCCCACCAAAAGAGACCACAGTAAAGAATAAGCAACTACACTCTGAGTGGAGTGACTGAGGAAGTACACTGGAGAATAGCAGGGCAGCAGTGTGGTCCTTGTGACACTCTTAAACCAGGATAGTACCAGAGAGAGGAAAGCAAATCACCCTCCCTCACCAGCAACATCTCCTCATCCCAGATCAGCTCAGAGCTGAGATCAGCTTCCTTATGGGGAAGAGGTAAGGTGAAGATCCCCAGCAGTACCCATTGCTGCCGTAGGCTACAGCACAGGAGATTCCTGGAGCTCTCACAGTTCCTAAACTCAGTTAAGAGGTCACCCAGACTGTGTTTTCACAGAGCAGGAATCAACATGGTCCACTCCTCACTTTCCGTCCCCTAAGCAGCTACAACCTGGCACCTTCATGAACCTAGATTCATTCCTGGAATGTGCTCCACTCTGGGAGCTAGTAGACACAGTGCATCTCCATTCTTGAGACTCCAGTGTCACTCTGCCACACTCTCATGGGGGACTGCAGCACTGTCACCCCAGCTTCTCAGAGACTAGACTCAGCAGAAAAACTGAGACCACTGCCTTCCAAACCATGCAGTACCCCATCCCCAGAGAACAGACACACTTTGCACCACCATTGGCACATGTATATCTGCGCCCACCCAGACATCTGCCCCATCTCCCTGGTGAGCCTGCCATCCAGAGACCCTAAGCCTGCAAAACCTGTGTGTGCCTGACCCCAGCCCAAAAGCCATCATGAGGCAGCCCTAACTCCCCTTCCACATCACCAGCCAGCCCACAGCTCTGTGCACATCCTAGTCTGACGGCCAATGAGGTGGCAGCTGTGACATAACCACAGACGTCACTGATAAGGATTATAGCTGAAGAAATCTCACAAAGACTGTTATCAAGGGAAAACATAAATAACAAAGCTTCATTTGCTCTTGGTTGACTTAAAAGTCACTAATTTTGGAGGTCACACAGTTGTGCAATACATTATTAGTGTCCTGCTAGCTTTGCTGTAGATAACACCTCTGACATGTGGGTTAAGATGACAACAGATAGGGCTGGGGATATAGCTCAGTTGGTAGAGTGCCTGCCTCACAAGCACAAGGTCCTGCGTTCAATCCCCAGCACTGAAAAAAAAAAAAAAACAAGGGATGACAACAGTTGCCTAGGTTACTTTTGAGGGAGTTGAAGGCCACTTTGGCTGAAAACAGTAACTGTACACACGGGTCTCCAGGTATCTGATGGTTGCCTGGCATGGGGCAAAAAGGCGAGGCACCTCTGCCTTTAAATCATGCCAGTCTCCTCTGCTGCCTTAACTTCTGGGTCAGATTCTACTCAGCTGAGCATGTAGACCTGTTGATCGTTTAAGAAATGTGTTTTCCAGAAATATAAAACAGGGTTAACTTGACCTAAATTTGCCTAGTCTCTCTCTTCCTGCTTCAAGGCTGCCAATGCCTATCAGCTGCCATGACAAGAAGACCATGAAAGGAGCAAACAATGGTGGCACCTGAGTTCCTGGAAGATCTCTGCCTATTCCTAGAAAAAGCATGAGCATTCCTTGCTCCTCCTCACTATTCCTATCCTATATATGTAACTTCTCAGCTCTCTGGAATTGGAACGTTGATTTGTGAGCAGAGTTCCTGCCTCTCCATTTTGTGGCCATTTAACAAAGTTCTTTCTTCTCCCATCACTGGGTAAGTGGCCTCATCAAATGGCAGCAGAATCAGGTATTTTCTTAGTCACAAGACCACACTGCCAAGTCCACCCAGAATCAATGTTAACACACTGAACCCAACAAACACTCTGGCACTCATTCACAGGAAAAAGCATCTCCCTGTTAAAACACAATAACATAAAACTGGAAAGGGTGGCCATAGCATTGAGAATGCAGATATCAACATAGGAAAAGAGATTCATGAAAACCAGGAGAACATGACTCCTCCGATGAATATAATAATTTTCTAATAACAGATCTTCCCCAAATTGAAATTTATTGAATATCTGAAATGATTTTAAGGAAACTCAGAGAGATAGAAGAGAATGCTCAGAAAGATATGAGAATACTGAGAATGAATTTCTGAAGAAATTCAAGAGAGAGAAATACGAAAAAGAAGCAAACAGAAATCTTGTAGCTGAAGAATTCAACAAATGAAATAAAAATACAATTGAGAGACACAACAACAAACTAAATGAAGCAGAAGAAAGGATTTCTGAACTTGAAGACAGGTATTTTGAATTAACCCATTCAGAGGGGGAAAAAAAGAATTAAAAAAAGTGAGGAAAGTAGCAAGCACCAGGATACCATTAAGGGAGCAAATGTCTATATTATGGGAGCTCCAGAGAGAAAGAAGCTGGAGAAAAGTACAGAAAGTTGGCTTAATGCAGTGATAATCAAACATTTCTCTAGTCTTGGGAGAGCTGTGGATACTCAAAACCATGCAGAAATAAACATCCTGATCCATGAAGCAATAAATGCCTACATAAAAATGTAAATTTCAAATAGACAGCCTAACAATGCAACTCAATGAAATTGAAAATTAAGAGCAAAATAAAAATTACAAGAAAAGGAATAGTAAGGATCAGAGCAGAAATGAGCAAAACTGAAAATAAAATACAGAAGATAAAAAAGTTGTTTTTTTTGATAACATAAACAAAATTGACAAACCTTTATCTAGACAAAAAAGAGACAAATTCAAATAAATAAACCATAGATTAAAAATTTGATGTTGTAACTGATACCATAGAAATATAAACAATAATTAGGGGATATTACAAATAACTATATGTCAGCTGGGTATGGTGGCGCATGCTTGTAATCCAAGCGACTTGGGAGGCTGAGTCAGGAGGATCGCAAGTTCAAAGCCAGCCTCAGCAACTTAGCGAGGCCCTAAGCAACTCAGTGAGACCCTGTCTCTAAATAAATACAAAATAGGGCTGGGGATGTGGCTCAGTGGCCGAGTGTCCCTGAGTTCAATTCCTGGTTCCAAAAAAAATAAATAAATAAATAAAAAATAAAACAAATAACTATATGTCAACAAATAGGAAAATTGGGATGAAAGAGACTAATCCTGGGACACATATTTCCTTATAAGATTGAACCACGCAGAATATAAACCCTAAACAGAACAATACTGAGAAACAAAATTGAATCAATAGTAAAAAGTCTCCCAAAAAAGAGAAGATTAGGACGAGGTGGTTCCTGGGTCAATTTTACCAAACCTTTATAGAGTAACTAACATCAGCTCTTCTCAAATTAGTCCACCAAACTGAAAGGAAGGGGATTTTCCAAACTTGTTTTATGAGATCAGTATTACTCTTATACTGAAACCAGACAAGAATGCAAACACAACAAAATTATATATCTTTATCCCTGATGAAAGTAGATTTAAGAATTCTCAACAAAATAATAACAAGCCAAATTCAACAGCACATCAAAATGATTATCCATCATAATCAAGTGGGATTTATCTCAGAGGTTCAAGGATGGTTCAACATACACAAGTCAATAAGCATGAGCTGAGTGGAGTGTCACACACCTGTAATCCCTGCAGCTTTGGGAGGCTGAGGCAGGAGGATTGTAAGTTCAAAGTCAGCCTCAGGAACTTAAGGAGGGCTTAAGCAACTTAGTAAAACCCTGTTGCAAAATAAAAAATAAAAAGTCCTGGGATGTGGCTCAGTGGTTAAGCACCCCTGGGTTCAATCCCTGGTACCCAATAAATAAATAGGAATGAACATCATGAAAGGTAATAAAAGCTTAAAAACCATATGACCATCTTCATGGCTACAGAAAAAGAATGAGTTAAATTTCCATATTCCTTCATGATAAAAACTTTCAGCCCATTAGGTATAGAAGGATATTCTGCAACACAATTAACAGCATATATGACGAGTGCACGGCTAGCATCATTCTGAGTGGGAAAAAGTTGAAAGCCCATTTTCTACGACCCCAAACAAGACCAGGACGCTCACTCTACCACTCTTATTTAACATAGCACTGGAAATCCTAGCCAGAGCAACGGGAAAGAGAAAGAAAGAAAGAACATCGACATTGTAAATGAGGAAGTCACACTATCCCTGTTTTCAGATATGATCTTACATACAGAAAAGCCTAAACATGCCAAAAACACCTGAATTCATAGCACTGATAAATTCAGTAAAATTGCAAGATACAAGGTCAGTTTATAAAAATCAATACATTTGAATACACCAATGAGAAACTTGCTGAAAAAGAAATCAGGGAAGCAATCCCCTCCACAATAGCTATCAGTTAGAGGACAGAATGGGGGAAAGTATTTGCCAACTGTCAATCCGACAAGGTATTAATATCTAGGCTACATAAGGAACTTAACTCCACAGCAACAACCATCATCATCATCACCATCATCATCATCTGATTTTTTTTCCAACTACAGTTCTTTTTTAATATTTTTAATTAGTTATACATGACAGTAGAATGCATTTATACATTTTGATAAATCATACATAAATGGAGTGTAATTTCTCATTTTTCTGATTATACATATTATAAGATCACATCAGTTATGCAGCCATATATGTACATGAGGTAATAAAGTCTGTTTCACTCTACTATTTTAATGGCCAAAAATTTAAAATATCTGGAAATAAATTTAACCAGGGGGGTAAACAATCTCCATAGTAAAGTGTACAAAATGCTGATGAAAGAAACTGAAAAGGGCACAAAGAAATGGAAAGAGTTTGCATGTTCGTGCGTTATGGATTAATATTGTTGAAACGTTTATCCTATCCAAAGCAACCTACAGATTCAATGTGGTCTATTAAAATACCAGTGGCATTCTTCATGGAAATTAAAAAGAATTTTTCTAAAATTCATTTGGAACTGCAGAAGATTCTGCATAACCAAAACGGTCCTGAGCAAAAAGAACAAAGCTGGCAGCATCACAATACATGACATCAAAAATACTGCACACTACAACAGCACGGTGAGGAAACGGACACACAGACAACCGGACAAAAGAGAGCACCTAGAAACAAATCCATGCTCTTACAGTCATGTGAAAGGCACTGAGAGCATAGGTTGGAGAAGGGGTAGCCTCCTCAGTCCTTGGTGCTGGGAACACTGCACTCCGATGCCCCGAAGAATGCAGTCAGTCCGCTGCAGCTCAACATCTACAAAAGTCAAAAGACTTCAGCATAACCCCCAAAACTTTGGAATTGTTAGAAGAAAACGTAGGGGAAATGCTTTTGGACATTGTTCTGGGGAGAGATTTTTTTTTTAAGACTCCCCCCTCCTCCACCCATATCCTAGGTAACTAAAGCAAAAATTAATATACAGAATTACATCCAAGTAAAAAACTTCAGCTCAGCAAAGGAAATGATGAATGGAGTTAGAGGACACCCTACGAAATGGGAGAAGATATTTGCCAGCTGTTCATCTGACAAGGGATTACTATCTAGAGTACATAAGGAACTTAATACCACAGCAATGGCAATCCTCATCATCATCATCTGATCCTTTAAAGGGATAAATGATCTGAGTAGTCATTTCTGAAAAGAAGAGGTACAGATGGCCAAGTATGCAAAATAATGCTCTATCTCACTAATCTTCAAGGAAATGCAAATCACAACTACCATGAAATATCACCTCACCCCAGTTAGAAAGACTGTTATCAAAGAGACAAAAATACTCCATTTATATATGATGTGTCAAAATGCATTCTACTGTCATGTATAACTAATTAGAATAAAAAAAAAGAAAGAAAATAACAAATGCTGGTAAGTACACAAAAAAAGGCAAACTCTCACACACTGTTGGCAAGAATGCAAATTAGTTCAGCAATTAAGGAAACCAGTGTGGAATTTTCTCAAAAAAACGAGAACTGTAACTACTATGTGATCCAGTTTTACACTTCCGGGCATATGTCCCAAAGAAAGGAGATGGGGATGTTGAAGAGACACCTACACTCCCGTGTTGACTGCAGCACTGGTCACAATAGCTACGATGTGGACTTGACCTGGGTATCCATCAATGAATAAATGGATGTCACACAGGAATATTATCGTGCCACACAAAGAACAGAAATGTTGTCATTTTGGCCACATGGATGGGACTAGGGGATACTATGAAATAAGTTACTCGCAGAAAGACAAATACCACATGTCCATGTGTTCTCACATAAGCTAAAACAACAAATTGTTCTCATAGAGGTAGAGACAAGGGTGAGTGGAGAGAGGATGGTTAACAGGTACAGGGTGCAGTTGATAGAAGGAATAACTTCTAATGTTCTATAGCTCTGTGGGACAACTGTGGTTGACAACATTAATTGTAAAATAGTTAATAGAGAGGATTTTGGATGTCCCAAACCCAAATAATAAATGTTCAAGGTGGTAAATATGCCAGTTACTGTAATCTGATCATATGCATTCTAAATATGTGTTATAATGTCACATTTTACCCCATAAATATGTACAATTACAATGTGTCAATTAAATATAGAAAAAAAAATTTAAATGTCTCCTTTTGTTAATGTAAATTTATCAGGGAACATTTCTCAAGTCATGAGGAATTCATCAGAAAATCATTTTCAAGGCTATGTAATATTTCAATGAGTGAATATGCTTAATTTAATACATCTACTTTTGTTGGATATTAGGATGTTTCTAACATTATTTCTATGTGCCTCAATACACATGTCTCTAGATAAATATTTAATTTCTGATTAGAATCTATTTCTTGGAGTGAATACATTATGTCAAAAAATAGGAAAGTTTTAAAACTTTGGCTATCTTTGGCAAATATTTTTCAGGACAGCTGTACCTGCCTCTGGGCATGTCCGTAGGCTGTGAGAACATCAACCCTCGGGAGCTCTTTCTGACATGGGTATCAGCTGCATCAGCTTTACCCATGTTACATAGTACCATGGGTATTATTTCCACTGCGATTTATTTGCTTTTTTTTGTTTTGTTTTGTTTAACCAGTGAGATTATCTATGGCGAGTCTCACTAGCCACTTCTTTCATATGTGAGAAGGCATATGAAAGATTTGTCCCTCTTTTCATTGGTGTCTTGGATATTTATTATTCATTTCCATATGCTCTTTATATATAAGAATATCAGCCCAATGTATATCACTTCCCCTTCTACCAATTGCCTTTTAACTTCATGAATGGTTTCTTTCTTACATATGAATGCATTATTGCTATGTAATCTTCTCTATGGCTTTAAACCTACAATATTTTTCCTTAGTCACAGATTAGATAATTAAAACCCTGTTTTTGATAAAGATTTCCAAATAGTTTCACATGTAAAAGTTAGCCTTTCAAATTTCTAAAACAATTTTTGGCATTAAAAGTAAAAAGTTAATTTTCTGTGATACATACTAAATAAAACACATCCCCCATCTTATTCAGTTATGGTTCTTCAATAATGCGAAACATATATGTTTGTACTTCATATGTATCTATTTATCTACTTATGTAGATATAACTATATAGAGACACACTATATAGGGAGACATATATAGACAGATATATGTGCATATATACATAGTCCTGTGTAATTCATTTTCACTGATTTGCCAACTTCTGCAAATGCATCACAGTTTTAATTATTATAGCTTTACAATATGTTTTAATAACTGAAACAAACACCCTTATTATACCTTGTCTTAGTCTTTTTTTCTGTTGCCATAACAGAATACCTGAAAGCAGATAATTTATAAAGAAATGAGATTAATTTGGCTCACAAATTCTAGAAGCTTAGCAATCCAAGATCTGCATCTGGAGAGGGCTTTGTGCTTCATTAACTCACAGCAGATAGCTTATGGAAAGGCAGTTGTATTTAGAAGAGAGAGAGAATATGAAAGCATTTATTTATTTATTTTTGCGGTGCTGGGGATTGAACCCAGGGCCTTATGCTTACGAGGCAGGCACTCTACCAACTGAGCTATATCCCCTGCCTGACGGAGAGAATATGAGAGGTGAGTGAACTGCTTTATAACAACTTGCTCTCAGTAGTAACTAATCTAGTCCTGAGCGAGCAAGAACTCACTCTCTCCAGAAAGGTATTGATCCTTTCAGGAGGTGTGTACCCACACAGTGACCCAAACACCTCTCACCACCTCCTCCTTCCCAATGCTGCCACAGTGAGGAATTAAAACTCCCACCCATGGATGTTTGAAGGACACAGAGCATAGCACACCTCTTTCTAAAACCTTCCTGGCAGTGCCCATTCATTTTCTCAGCAATCATCACACTGACTGAATCATGTTCCCTCCATAAATTTCAGTAGAAATGCATTAAAATGCATTTTAAATGTCTAGATTTCATACTGGGGAATATGATCTATCTGTTCATTTCTTTAGAACTTTTAAAACATTTCCCAGGGTAGTTTCACAGCTTGCTTCATATGTGTCTGATTCAGTTCACGGTCTATGTCTTCCTTGTTATTTATGTTTTTATTTTATTGGGAATGGCATCTTCCTCACATTACCATTCAAATGACTTTTCAAAGACATACCCCAAAACATTAATTTTGATGTATTTTACTCTGTATTTAGTGATCTCATTGAATTTCTTTCTTAAGTACAATTTTCCCCCAATGATTCTCTTGCATTTTCTTTTTGTCCTCATTTAAAAAAAATTCATAAAAAGAAGAAATAAATTTTTAGTTTTTCTAATTAGTTATACATGACTGTAGAATGCATTTATGCATTTTGATAAATCATACATAAATGAAGTATAATTTCTCATCTTCCTGATTGTACATGTTGTAGGATCACATTGGTCATGCAGTCATATATGTACCTGAGGTAATAATGTCTGATTCATTCTCCTATCCTTCCTACCTCCAAATCCCCTCCCCTCCTTTCATTCCCCTCTATCTAATCTAAAGTACCTCTATTCTTCCCTAGCCCCCCACCCCATTATGAATTAGCATCCACATGTGAGAGAAAACATTTGGCCTTTGTTTTGGGGGGGGATTGGCTTATTTCACATAGCATGATATTCTCCAACTTCATCCATTTATGGACAAATGCCATAATTTCATTCTTCTTTGAAGGTGAATAATATTCCATTACACACACACACACACACACACACACACACACACATATATCACATTTTCTTTATCCATTCATCAATTGAAGGACACCTAAGTTGGTTCCATAGTTTAGCTATTGTGAATTGAGCTGC